>JAOWBB010008016.1:0-103819 GCA_028565995.1 Ricinus marginatus | reverse complement strand
GGGGTGTGTGGATTGGATTGAAAAAGTTCGAAATTTTCAGACGGTTTCCATGAAAAATTCTGGGCAAAATGAAAATTAGACTTGGGGGGGAGGCATTCGAAGTTTCGTGTAAAACTGAAAATATGATTGAAGTTAAAAAGCAAATATTTGAGGAGGAAAGAAAAAAAGGAACGGACGAAGCAGGCACGGAAAACGATGAGCGTTAAATTTTCATTTTATATTATCCGGTTTTTTACAAAAAAAAAAAGAAACCATGGGAAGCCTGATGATCCACAGTAAATATTAAACCATGATGTGTCGATATCTAACAATCGAAAATCCATTCTCATTCACGCAAAACGAGAAAGATTTCTTAGTGAGACGTTTCACGAATTATTATTTTTTTTTCTGCCCATCAACTTTAATAAATATTCATTTAAAATCGTTAATCATTACGGAAATTGTATTATTTCAGTTGTCGGGAATAATTAAGCTCTTTTCCTATTCCAGTTTTCAGTGACAGTGATAGATCCTCGATTTAAAGCAATATACTTTATGCACCTGGTTCTTGAAGATAAATTGACGCCCATTCTTTTGAGAGATCGGAGACTCTTCAAAATCCACAGAAAACGAAGGCAGACGTGCTTCCTTCAATAGTGCCTTCGGATGTAAATGCACTAAATCCCCGGCGTACGAGCTGTACGTCGAAGGGATGCTGTCCCCGTTCGTCAGAGCATTTGAGGAGAAGTGTTCTGCGGATGCAATAAAAAAAGTGACTTCGCTGTCAGTGCGGTGCAGCCTATCAATAGTCGGTTTTAAATAATGCACCCGTAAGGATTTGATGAACATGGTTTGATTTTGTTCTTCTGATGGAAACACCCTGCATTAATCATATTATAACCTTTCGACGGAATATTTAACGACGTTGCAGCGTGAAGGAAAAAAAATTGGAAAATGAACGGTTGCGCGATTAATGTGTCTAATGTTGTTTATTCTGAAGTTATCACAAAAAAGAATGTTTCGAGTGATATTGAACGCAGAATGTGGAACACCATTGAAATCACGCATCAAATTGAAAACGGAGAGTGACTGTGAAGTGAAACGTACCTCAGCTGGCATGTGCTGACGAGCTGCTGCATTCGCCTGCCATCTCTCAAATGAACGATTTCGTTTTAAAAATGAAATTTTTAAATAATAAGGATGTATGGAGAAATTTTAACGGGCTTTTACCTGATTTGCCATCGTGGAAATCAATTTTTTTGTGGCCGGAAAATGGAAAATTCGTTGCCGGCGACTCTTGACTTCATCCGAGATGAGGAAGGTTGAATGCGATGCAGTAATGTCGCTGCGGGGAAGGTACAGTCAAAGCATCGAAAAATAGGAAGATGGTGCGAGATGGAACAGCCTTTGGGAGTGACTCAACCCCCAGCATTCAATCTATTGATCCTTTTGGAGTTTCTGTGAGAACCGTCTTACCAGTGCTCTTTCGGTGCGTCAGCAACGTGGTGTCTCAAGTATTGTTGAGAAAGGGGAATCTTGTGGACTTGGTCGATAGCTGGGAATAAAATGAGATTCATCATAGACAGGGTATTTGATGGGGAAAAGAAAATGAAGAATGGAGAAAAATATGGCAAGTAGTGGATGAAAAGTGCAGCATCTGGCTTGGTTAAAACTCGAGGATTTTCCAGGGATGAACAGTTAACATTTATGGAGTAAATCGCAGGGAAAATCTAATCCTTAATATTAATGGAACCGAAGTTCTTGGGAAATTCACTACTGCGGCTTCTGTGCACGAGGATTCCGGAGCTGGTAACAAAAGGAAACAAAACTAAGTTTGATTTTATAATATTTTTTTCCACAATCAACTAAGTGAATCATTAATTCTTAGTTTCAGCAAAAGGCAAACGATTAATTCATTTTTAAAATCATAAAACGACGTGGCTTATGCGATTTACGGCAAAAGTCTTGCAGCATATACGGCATTTGAAGCTAAATTTTTGCCTTTCATAAAGTGGTTCATAACTTTCAGTGGTAAAGAACATACACTTTAGATATTTTGAGAAAAGGATACACAAATGCAATCTTTTTTCTTGCTTCAATTTTTTTTTTTCAAGCCGTTATTTCACGAACCAAAATATTGTTTTTTGGAAAGACCCATCGCAATCGTTATTTAGGTCTAAACAGTTAGAAATATTACCAGGTCATTATCGCGTAGATTGAGATATTAGCTTTTGAAAAACTATTTCATTTAAATAATTTCAACAGCCGGGCTTTTTGTTGATTTGTGGCTCGGAATTCATAAATATCTCTTGAAAAAAATTCTTTTATCATTTCGAAGCTGCTTAAACAGTAATTACCTTATCTATAAAAAATATTCGCTTATTATTTAACTGAATGGAAACGCTGCAATATATGTGCGAGCACCATGTGTTCATGCTTTGCCGAGCGTTGGGCACTCCAATTAATTACTTGTGACCAATGTGCGACCTCATTTTTCAATTTACATTTACCATTTTATTTTGCGAAAATTCAGGAGCTGAGTGTCAAAAGCGGGGATAACACTGAAGTTTTACCGGTTTTCGATAAGTTGCATTAGAGGAAGAGAGCGCGGTTCGCAAATGTTCATTTCAGTGCTGCAGAATGCGATTCCTTAAAAATGAGCACCTCGATTTTTTTCTTATCAACGAGGAGGTCCAAGAATGAGGTAAATCTGACGCGTGAGTGCCAGGGTTCTGATGGAAATCCTGGAGAAGAGCAAGCTCGGAGAAAAAAGTTCATACGGGTAAAGGGAAAACG
The DNA here is from genome assembly GCA_028565995.1 of Ricinus marginatus. NCBI lineage: Eukaryota > Metazoa > Arthropoda > Insecta > Psocodea > Ricinidae > Ricinus > Ricinus marginatus. The sequence goes on along the minus strand of JAOWBB010008016.1, from coordinate 101,044 downwards.
TATAATGTCACAATTCGGTATTCAGTTTTGGTCTTTCTTCGTTCTCTGTTCCATGAACTTTTTCCCATCCTTCCACCAAAGCGAAGGCTAATTTAGATTGTTACCATTCAAACCGCAATCAGCTCTCCGACAGGAGAACGTTTGAATAGTTCGAGATCTTCAATGAAACCTCTGCCAAGTCGCAGCATCAAATGGTCTCGATTAATACTAATTTATTTATGTTGGAGTTATTAGAGTAAATATAAAAATACAAATAATGGAAAGTAACCGAATTATTTCCTGATGGATGTAAATCCTCAGGAAGATTAAATATGAAGTCCAATTTAATTGTTACTTACATGATGGTTAAATCGTTGGTAATGCAAAGGTAGACACCTAGAAAAAAAATAGATTAGGAAAAAGGACTAGTTCCCTGAAATAGTTGAAAATCATTAATTTTTAATAACGTATTAAAGGAGAACCCGCCGCAGTAATAAACAACAGTAATATTCGTTATGAAGTTCAAATTCTGAGTTTACTCATGATAAGAACGTGAATTATGGGAGAAGCAACAAAATATTAACAGTAAATGTTGGAAGTAACATGGTAAGGAAAAATTTTTTTCTATGTTAAAGCACCATCCGTGAATAGCAGATGGACGTTAATTTGGGAGGTTGTCAGAAGTCCCATTGAGGAGAAACAGAAAGGAAAACCCAGAAAAGAAAAAAGAGTCATAAGGGGTGGGTGCATTTGTTGGGTGAACTTCAAGTGAGGATTATTTAGCGTTTTCGAGAGTACTTTGGGTGCTATAAAAATAAACGTCTGATACAAGCTGAAAGTTTAGATGCATTTGACATCTTTTTCAAACGATTTAAAAATATGTCTGCGGACGAGACATTTTATATAATTTGTGGTTAAATTTGATTCAAGCATCGTGACTGCTTATGAAGTACAAATATATATTTCGCCATAATTTGGTGAAGGGATTATAATGTTGACGAAATTTATGGAAAAGTAAGAGGAGAGAAAAAGTTTTGCATGAAAAGCCTTAATTTATGTTTTCCTCCGATCGGAATTATCTAGGAGCGAAAGCGAAAAATAACGAGCACGTTTGAATGTGTGTATCAAACACTAAGAAAAGTGCCGTATTTTAGAAGAAATGTGTCAGTACATCGGTCTTAGGTGATCGAAGCACGTGCAACGTACCGGAGATGAGCAGATTCGGCAAACAAGATTAATAGTACTTTCAGATTTGGGATTGCTTTTTTCGTTGGGAGGAGTAAGAGAACGACTTGAAAAGGACAATAGCCGTTTGTAGCTTATAAAACTGATTTATTCCGAGATTTAAGTAGTTTTCGAGCTGCAGAATGGCAGGAGAGAGCCATCGCGGAGAGGATTTTCCTCCGATTCAGAAATGAATCGCAAATGGGAGATTAATGAGGCCGTAAAGAGGGTTTAGTCGGACGACGCGTGTCCGTTGCGGGCAGAATTCGTTTGGAAAGCCTTTTGCACCTTCATCCTTTCCAGTAAGGTTGAAAATTTCGAATTCCAGAGGAGAGGCCCCGAGGACCGTGTGCCCTCTCCATGGCAGGAGGATTCTTTATCCGGCCGAGAAGTTGTTCACTTTTCACGTATCGAAAATTCCATTAGGCGTTCAGTTCAGTCGGAGGGATTTTCGGTTAAAATAGTTCAAATATTATTCTCTGTTTCAACTAAGTTTCTGTTTCTTCTCAAAAGCTTACTGATAACGCAACACTTGAAACTGGTACTCGGAAGACACCGTAACAAACGTATTTAATTATTTTTTTTTCAGCGTCGCACCTCGATCCCGTTTGAGCCGATGCTTTTGGACTTTCCGTTTCCGATGTCTCAAACTGTCCGACAGCACGGTGCTTAAACAGCGTTGCAAGAATCGTTGTGTTCAGTTCACCGGTCTTGGCGAGGCTGGCTGGAGAAATTGGCTTCTTTTTTTGAAATCAAAGCCTGAAAATCGGTTCATACCGGTTATAGGATCGGTACTCGAAGAATGGCTTCTGCGAACATTTATTCAAGTTAGAATGCATAGTTAGATTAAGTTTGGCGTTAGTGACGTTAGTGTAAATTTCCCAGCGCGAAAGAGCTTTCTGGAATAAACCATCTATCAGAAACATTATTCACTTAGTGATGGATTTACAATCTTTGTTTTCCGTCTGATTTTTCGTATTATCCTCAAAAATAAGCATTCGCCTATGTCCGATTCGTACAGCTTCTAACATTCGGCGAGTATTTCAAATGGTGCATGTCTGAGTTTGATGTGTAATTTATCCGACTTTTTCTTTGGAAATTAATCCAGAAAACGAGATAAATGTGACAGTTGGATCTGCCTTGAAATTCCGGGATGCTGACGGGTTAAGTCTTAGCATCGTGAATAGAATTCGCTTTTATCACTAAAACAATGGAACCTTCCGCCGACAGCGAAAACTTGAATTATCAATGATTTTCGGTAAAAAAAAAAAAAAAATGGGGAAACTGTTTTTTCCACGCTCTCGGAACATTTGTAATTAATGACTTTCTCAGGAGCCGACCTAAAAGTTCCGAACTTACCTGCTTATTTTTCTTTAAAAATTCGCCAAGTTCTGTTGCACCTTCGTAAATTGCTACTATACAAGTAAAATCATAATTTTTACATTGACTGCACCGAATGAAATAAGAAAAACAGTCAATTAGATCGGATACAACGTGGATGATGATTCGTTTTATGGCGCGTTCCACAATTTAAACTACAGCCGTAAGTATTTGCCAACTGCAAAAGGCCGATTTAACTTAAAAGAAGTGTGGTAAAAAAAATTTCACTGATTTAATATCATCTTCTAGTTTTTGAAAAATATAACACTCCATTATTTTTTTGATAAATTATTTACAGAATTTAATAATTAAAAATCCAGCTGTTTTTTACCTTCAGTTTCCAGTGTATGGCCAGTATTTCTTTTACGGTGTATTAAACAACTGGTTAACACATAATTTCTTTCGTAATGTAAATTTTTCTGCAATTCCAGTGACAAAAGTTTTGTTTCGCAAAGTTTCGGTTTATTCAGATTTGAAATTTAGTGACTTCACGTGGTTTTTATGTAGACATTACTGACTGTCTATATTTATTAATTTCAATGGATAAGAATTTTTCAATGCTGATTTCGGACCTGGTTTTATTTTTCAGTAACTTTTAGAACAAAGACGAAATTAAAGTGCACTTTCGATATTGACTAACGGCGCTTAGTCGAAGTCCCCATTAATAATTCAATGCAAAATCTAGTCATAATTTTAAATATTCAGTAAAGAAACCAAAAATTTCCTATGCGAACCGGAATAGGAAAATACGCGGTTAAGGTCACGAAACTTTATATTTTTCTGTAATACGAGAGAAAAAGCTTAATGATCTATCGACTATATTTTGTTTAGGAATCATTGTATGGTATACGGTAACAAATTTATTGATAAACCGCTTGCCGACTGCAATTTAAAAGGTAGGAAAAAGTAAATGGTCAGCAAAAGTTGTCTTCCTTCACATTTTATTTCTCCCACATCGGTTATCCCGATCCTTCCTACAGCGGACGGCAAATTCTCATTTTTCACATTTCCAGCTTTTCGGAAATTTCTTTTTTTACTATTGGGAAAAATAGAAAAATAACTTGGACGGCCTCGGGTTTTCGTACTTATCGAGGACTCCAATTTCGAGTTACGATCGCCGTATAAATAAATAATCATATTTATACTTTTAAATTACCGTCATCCTTATGCTTCTGATATTTTGTCCGGCGGCTGCCCGGAAGCTTTGAACTAAAAATTTATTTGTGCCCCAAATCTGCGGGGTGGTTCGAAAACTCAAAATTCACATTTTTGCTCCCGAAATGACAGACTTCCCGCAAGATCGTACATTAACAGAAAACATCAATTACAGATGTAACATAAAAGCAATTGATTTTTCCTAATTGTTTTCATTCGACTAACGTTTGTGGAGGAAATCGGCCACAAAAAAAATATAGTTTTACGCCCCGTTTGGCCCGGTGCGCAGTTATGGAACCGTGAAGTCCGTTCAACCATATTCCAGGACCGCGGTAGACGTTGTCCGAAAAATTAAGCGGCAAATTATTATTTCGCAAAACTTGCTGCCCGCGCCGGAACAAGAGGCTTGCGCTCGAGCAGAAGAAAATTCCATACAGAAACGACAAGCACCAGTGCTTCCCCATCGGGTGATTTTTACACGATTTCAAATATCTGCGAAGTCTCCTCGACCGGGGAAAAATTTTTCGCCGCCGAAGTCCGAACAAAAGTCACACTTTTTACTCAATTCGAAATGAACGACAAAGACGAGAGCCTCACGTCAACCTTTTACAAGTTAATGGTTGGAAGGTTGGCTGCGGGAATGCGGCGGATATAATTATAAAACCCGTCTTCCAGAATATATTTTTCTCTAACGAGCGCGAAATGCTCGGACACGGTGTCTGTTGTTGAGGTGGAGAATAAGATGAAGGCATTTGCCAAAATAAATTTTGAAAATTTTTTTGGAAACGTAGAAAATTCCGGGAGAATTTTAAATAAACCATAGGAAAGGTTCGAAACTAATTAAAAAATTAAATTCGATTTCGGTTTTTACGAATAAAATTGTAACGGGTCCCTTATTAAGGTTGATTATATGTCGCTCATCCTTAATGCAATATTAGAAAACGAGTGTTCTAGATGAAATTTTATTGCGTTCCGTTCATGCTTGTGCAATAAATTTTCACTCTTTCATGCGCCTTTCTGTAACTCAAATGCTTTGGTCATTCATTCAATTCTGTTTTATTACGAATCCAAAAGAAATGTTTTAATCTGTCTCTACATCAAGCAATCTCTCCTCTAAAGTGAAACCTAATTTTATCAAGGCAAAAAATTTTCTTACCAGCCGATCTTGTCAATTACGGTGATTGGTAATAGTAGATGCGTGTTTTATTTGAGAAAAAAAATTCTTCCCAGTTCTGGTTGAGATATAAATCGCGTTTTGGGGGGGAAAATAAGCGCATTCTGCATATATATATATATATACATGAACGGTAGTATGGAAATGAATTTCCTCACCTTTTTCTCTCTTGAGACAAGTGTATCTAACTCTTAATAATTGAAAATTCATGAACGGCGTTTATGAAAACATAGATTGAAACCAAAACGAGATTCTTCCATTTGCAGTAAAGGGCTTGATTCGAGTCGCCTCGGCCGTTTCTCTTGGGGTAAAGCGACGCATTGGGTGTATATTCTAATTTACTGCTAATCTGCGGGGAAGGTCTGGTTGTTTCAAGGATCGTTACATTGAATTGAAACCGACTAGGGCTGGCTAAGTGGGTTTCGAGAGTAACAAATCTACTTACAAGGCATATGAAAAGGTTTTCATTTGCCCCATCTAGGGCTTCAGGGTTCCTCTTCGGCTTGGACCCTGCGGAACTTTCCTCGTCCGGTTCCTTTCCTTACCGAAAGAATCAGTGGAAACGCCAAAATTAAAGCCGCTGCAGGAGAACGTGCAGGAAACCAAGCAAGTAAAGAGAAGTTATTCAAGTCAATCAATAATTAATGTTTTAAAAAGCCTTAAATCGAATCACCATTTAACGAACTAGAAAAATGTGATCAGACGACATTTTGTGATTTCGTTTTCAACCTTTTTGCCTTCGTATGATATTCTTTCTGCTTTCCTGACTTCCGTTTCTCCCTTCCAATTCTTCTTCCAGAACTTTACCCAACGTGATTTTGTTCAGATTCAAAACGTTGACCAATGGACGTGAGAAAGGTAATGAGTCTGCAGCTTGAAATTTCTCATTCCGTTTCCTTAAGGCAGGTTCGTAGCGTGTTTACATCCGAAGAACCAAATGAAAGACGAATGCAGAACATGAAAAGATAGTTTCATGGGATCGAAGAAGGAGAAGACAGTGTATTTTCCGGAGAGTAGTCTAATTGAAAATTTTCGCGTTCCACGGTAGAATTATCCTGGAGCAATTCGGAAAATCAATCTTTCGTATCTACGAAAAGGGAAAATGGTATTTATAGAAAACCAAATTGAAATTCACCGTCAATGGATGAACCTGCATCGGACGCCATGAACGAGATAAGGTTTCAGTTAAAGGCTAGAAAAAGAACGAGAAAATGAGGAACATGATAAAAATTATCGACTGCAGCAGAAAACTGCCTTTTCTTTACCTTCGGAGAAAAAAAAGTAACAGTGGGCAGACCGCTGTGGAAGCACACGAAATTGCTCACCCGAAAATGTAACAGAGTTAAACGGTATTATAAAAGAGGGCTGCATTTGCCGAATATGTGTTGGCCAGGCTTGGAATTTGATGAGAAAAATGTGAAAATGAGAAATGTGATAGAAGGAGCAATGATGAAATGGGAAGATAAATAAAAAAATAATGTGATGGAGGTAAGAAATGATGAAAGAGACTCGTTGGAAGGATTTCGAGGTGTGGCAGCGTTTGAAGTGGAATATCGATGTGTAAGTCAAGTCCCTGCTGCAAATTACGAACACTCCAACCCGTTTTATGCCAATCACGTCGCAGCTGACGGATGCTGGAAAAAGATGCCGGAGATCTGTCTGTCGAGGATCTTAAATGATTGATCTTGTTGTTGCCTTTGTTCCATTCATCCGGCCGATATTTTAGCTCAACCAAAGGTTTTCCTGTTGTACTTCGGAGTGTTTGGGCTCTCCTTTTCAATGGTTCTAAAGCATTCGTAAGGTGCCGGAAAGATTTTGATTCGCGCGTGCTGGTGCTACAATTTAAGAATTACACTTCGTTCTTTTCGTTTTCCTAATGTAATAAATTTCTTATTTTAGAGCCTGGAATTTATGCAATTTGACGTCCTGTTGATTCGAAATTGAATAAATAGATTTGTGCGCGGTCACTGCTATTCAAATATTTCTGTAAATGCATTTTGATTAATTTAAATTATTTGTTTAATTCACTATTCATGGTAAATGAGCCACAAAGTAGACTTAGCTACGCTAAGTTATCCTACAGTCCTTAATCCGAAACCGATAGCATTGCGGACGGCTAATACATATATTATTTGTGTGCAAAATCATTTCATATATGCAAAAAAGTTAAAAATACACATACAATTTGAACGAACAAAATGCTTTGCAGGAATTATTGCATATTTGCCCTTGCAAATATAAATGTTGCGTTATTACTCTTTTGCAAAGGGAACAATTTACCAAGTCGTATAGGTGTTGACCCGGAACGTCTGAAAATATTTTTTCTCATTTTCATGGCAATATTCGCACTGCCGAATGTCGGGCATATGAAAGCACAAGAAAAATTGACTAATAGGTATGACTTCTAGTTATTCAGAGAAGAGAAAAAAAGTTTCTCGTGCAGGATTTCAAAAAAGTTTTAAAAGTGGAGATGTGAAGAGAAATGCTCATTTGAATGCAATTCACTTCATTCTACCCAAAAACATTATCATTTACATAATAACGAAGGTAGTTAGTCCGCCTTTAAAGATTTTCCTTTTTTCTTCACTTTTTAATTTTGTTTGCCGTACGAGAAAGCAAACTTGCAGCTCTTGACAAATTTCAATACGTCTTTTGAAATCTTCTTTGGCCGAGTCCACGACTCCCTTTAACATCTTTTCGTCTAACTTTAATATTAACGCAAGCACATGTGAAATGAAGTTACAGATGGCAAACCTGAAAGCGGTGGCTGATCAAGGAATGCAGCGATATTTTCAATTTTTGCAAGCGAATATGAAATGTCTGAATGTCAGGCATCGAGATAAGGGGTTATTTGGCGAAGCAACTTGATGGAGAGCTTGGGAGTGGTGCTTAACTCTGGGATGCTTACCCCAGGAACTGTTAGAAAGGATGGCAGTGCTTGCACTCTAGAATGTACGTGACATTTCGCGAGGAAGATGAAGCTGAAGGATAAGGCTTTCATCAAGTATCAGGCAAAAGTGGAATCTATTGGCCATTTCAACACTTACGCACCGATTTATGGAAAACTTTGAATGGCAGATCTTCAATATATGGCGGATTATATTACTGGATTTACTCACTTTGCCACTTACTCTCCGTCATTTTTTTTGTCGAGAAAAACTGCACAAATTGCTCCGGAATCGGGAGCAAAAAAGTAGAACTACCTAAGGAGCAACGTGCCGGTGAAATACGTACAAATTTGTTTATTAACACATCATACCTGAAAACTACTCTTCCATTGTTTATGCACTCAATAAAAATAAAGTTGCACAATTACAATTACTCGCTTCATTAGTCGCAGAATTTCATCAAATGCTGTATAATAATTAGCCTTTAATTGTGTTTTCTAACACTTTCTTTCCATTTCTGGTTTTTCACAACAATGTTGAAAATTTAAGCAGGGAGAACTTTAAATATTCATGTATATATATATATTAAAAACAACGTTGATTGTCACACGGAATAGATCAGAAAAAACTGCCGAGCGGACCGGTCACATAAAATGAATATCCATCTACATTTATTGTTTTTATTCCTTTCGTTTTCGCTTTACGACGCGAAGCCACTCGATTCTCTGCTGAGCAGCAACGACGCCAAACCGGTAGATTCGAATTTGTACAGAGCCTATGCACCGGCACCTTTCGAGGATCTGCAGACGGCCGGAACCGGGAGGAAAGGCCGTGGGAGCAAGGCCGACCACGAAGAAGACGACGACGGAGGCTATTTCGCTTCGAAATCCAGCAAGGGAGACAACGGTTACAACCACTTCGACAGCTACCACAAGAAAGGAGGTGATAAATATGGCTATGAGACTCATTCCACCTATGGAAAATCTTCCGGGGCGAACAAGAGAGGAAATCGTATGATGAAAGAAAATTATCGCGATGGCAGCGGAGAAGGCAGCTCCGAGGAACGGTATTACGATGGAGAAGGTACGTGGGCTTCTGCTTATTGCCTTTTTGCTTTCCGAATCGCCGAGAGATGCTCCTTTTTCCGCAGCAGCGTGCCTAGGCCCACTTAAAATCGCAAGTCGCGAGCATCCGCTGCAATTGATGCCGCACAAAACTCTGAAATAGCTGATAATTCCATTGATTGAATCAGCTCAGAGTATTTGAAAATAATGAACTGTTATATACGACACGGTTATAAAACAGAGGGGCAAAGCGACTTCCACTGTATTCAATTTGGTTGAAAATTTTGCTCTAATTTAAATTTCGGAGTCAAGTTTTAATCTTTAAAGTAATTTAGCGGTTCTCGTCCGAGGAGCCCACATCGAGCACGGATTCGGGGAGGTCTCGTCGTGAAAGGTCCCGGCGAAGGCAGTTTTCCAGTTCGCCTCGACTTGCCTCGCCGGCCCGTGAACGGCACAAATATCTTCCGGAAGACCTCTTTGAAGGAAGCGGTTATTAAAATTGCGAGGATGCCTCGCTTTTCGATGGCGGATCGAAGATTGGGCCCTGGAAATTTTTTTTGTTAGATTTCCCGTTCGGCACTCTCCCTGCTTTGACGATCCGAGGGCGGTCGCAGACTCTTCCGAAAGTCCCGGTCCGGCGGTTCCCAGTCTGCGGGCCACGCAGACAAAGCGAACGAAAAGCGAGAAGCCGGAACAGAATCAGGAACAAAAAGCGGCGACCCGATATTGTTCCCGTTTTTATCTGTTTCAATTCGTGGTTTTGCCGGGAGCCTCGAGAAATTGTCAATCGCGGATCTGATCCTGGGTTTCCTGAACGCAGCCTCAGAGCTGTGGGAAAATCTTTTTCGAGCGCGCATTTTTCCGAGCCGGGAAAATTGGTTTCGACGCTGCTTTATAAGCGCAAAAATAAAAGGGAAATAAGTTTTTTGTTTTTTCGAATCCGGGGCCTTTTGCGAAAAAGCGAAAAAGTCGCATCGTAAAACATGACAAATGAGTTGAGGGCCACGTTTTTGAAGCGCAGGAGAGAAGGGCAGGGGAGGATGGTAATTTTTTCATTTTCCAAATGGATCCGCCAATTTGGATGCCCCAATTGTTTTACCGGATAATCTCGAAATGCGGGAAAATGTTTCTACCACCGGTTTTTGTTGCAGAATCCGCGAACTCGAGGCAGAGAGGGAAATCCAAGGATCACAAGGGAGCCGCCACCGATGGCGATTTCTACTACTCCAATTATGAATCCGACGGGGAAGGAGACTCCGAACACTTTTCCGACGACGGGGATCACTTCGAGGATGACGGCGGACACTATTTCGAGGGTTACACGGACGACGAGTCCAGCGAAGGGTACTACGACGGCGAGGGCAACAGCGAGTCCTATCACGATGGCGAAGGAGAGACGAGAAGGAAAAGCATAGTTCACCACGGCAGACCGAACGGAGGGGCCACCAGCTATTCGGTCAGACATTATTGATCTCTCTGCTGCACAAGATCTATTCTAGTCTCTTCCAATTCTCCTGCTTCTTTTTTTTAATACCTTTATTGTAATGTTCTTTGAAAATGTAATACATTTTTTTGACGAACAATCGATTCGCTGCGATTGGTAAATTTCCGTCTCGGATCGTTCACCGATAGGTTTCGATATTATTTACGCATCCATTTTCTCCAGGTAGATTATCCATGTCCAATCCCCAATCCTTTTCCCTCGATTTAAAATGAATCCGCAAAGCGAACATCTGATGTAACTACTAATGTAAGCACAAATTCGCTATAATCGTGCATCTTCCTCGTAAAAATATCATAATTTCGATGGCAAAATACTAAATGCTATGTTGAAAATTTGAAAAATAAATTTTATAAATTTAAATATGAAAAACGATCTTCATATATGTAATACATTCTTTCTCGATAACTGTTTAAAAACGCTTTTTACATGGGACTAACAAATCCATGTTAATGATTTATATGGAATTCGCTTTTTTTTCCCACCCAAAATTACTGCGATTATTTATAGATATAAAGTACGAGAAGTTTATCGTACCTGGACCAACGAGTTTCGGTGTTGCCCTTTAATTTTTCAACATAAAATTTACGACAAGTATATATATATATATATAGTCCGTATAACTTACGGACGTAAGCAAATAATATTATTTCGGAAAGTTAGTTAAACAGGTAGATAGAAATGTCGATGCGTTTTTTTTCATATGTCTCTCCAGAGGAAAGATGTCCCTTGAAATTGCTATCGGAAAACATTTTGTGAATCTAATCGAATTCTCATTATATCTTGTTCTATCAATATAAATTTTGTTCTTTGGAGCCGCAATCCCCGTCCATATTCCTCATGCTCTTCTGCCCCCATTCGCGTTTGTTCTTCAGGGAGAATAATTTGGATGGATAGTCGGTAGCTAGGCTGGATTCGGTAATGAATATGGGAATCGCTTATTCATTATGGGCTATCTTTCATTTGTAAAGCTGTAGGGGAGTAATTTACATGTGGTTCACTTCCGGAGGCAACTTTACTTCCCTTTAATCAATTGGGAAGGGTCGAGTTGCGATCGGAGAACAAAAAAAAATTTTCTCAATAATTTCGGCTTTTGCCCGGAACGAAATACATTTACAAATGTTTACTCCAAAACCAATGTAATACATCAACCGTTTCCATTCGCCTTTCCCAGTCAGTATTATTTTTAACGAGGTCCGTGTTCCTTTATAATTAATCACAGCATTTTACATCATGTAATGAGAATAACTGATCTAGTAATAAAACACGATGATGATGATGAATGAACCGATTGGTTTGCACTGGGCAATCTGAGGAGTGCATACGGTGTACGTTCCGAATTATCGAAAGACTGGAAATTAACCCGCTTTTATCGCAGGGAATACATTCGCGTAAAAAAAGAAAAAATAATTATTTTTCCACCGGCAGAACTCGCGGGTTCTTCTCTAAAAAACTGAAGATCTGTTTATGGAAAAAAAATGCACTCACACTGGAATATGGCACACAGGAGTAACTCTGATTTCCCAAAGGACTTGGGGGGGGGGGGGAAATAGGGACGCCCCCGAAATGGTATACATTCCTGTTAAGCATAAGTTTAAAAGGAGCTCGTTCTTCCCGAGGTGGAATACATGTATTATTTACATCTAAAGGTGAACACGGAAGTTAATGTAATGATATCCTAGATATCAATAAAATAATATATATACATATATAAATTCGTCTCGGGTTAAGAATTTTATGTGAAAATTTGAAATTTGTCACAGATGAAAATAAAAACTTCGAAAGGAGCACCAACTGAAGTAAGCGGAAACGGGAATTTTATGTAAAAAATTAAATGCATGTGGTCCCGCATGTATTTTGGATCCGACAAAGGATCCATTGCGTTAACGTAATGAAAGTTTCATGCCGAAGCATTCAGAAGATGGCAGAGAATCTTAGAACGAACATAAAAATCGGATTTGTTTATTGCTGTACCTGTTACGAGAAACAAATCCAGAGAAATGTTGTTTCCAATGAAAAACGAGAGCGATTTTTGTTTCTCCTCCGATGGTTTAAACTTTAGAAAGATTCGCGATTTGTTGCATTGTCGTGACACGAGACCGGAGTCTGACTTCGCCGGAACAGGGACGTTAAGATACAGGCGGCCGTTCGAGTTTTCCTCTCACGAGACAGGAAATATTTCGATTTTCACGAGATAAATAAGTGGAAAAATGCAATATTGAAAAAAAGCTATAATTAACGTTTTAGTGTGGGTAAAAGAAATATGTAACTTAGGTTAAATGGACGAAGAGGACACACGTATATGTTGGGCTACGATAAGATTTAGGAAAATTTTAACCTGCAAAAAAATGGGAATTCCGGGGCTATTTCCCGCGGCCCGCAGCTCTTGCCATTTTTTCGCTGCGGCACTTTTTTTTTTCCTCGCCGTGCCACAGGAGCGACGACTCTCGATGAAAAAGGAAATCAACCTGCGCGCGAAAATGGTTTGCCCCCTTTGCCGCGGTTGATTCGATAAAATTTAAAAATCAAGTCAATCACGTTGGCACGGACGAAACATGTCAGTTTTTACTTATTAAATGAATGAGCAATACCAAAATTATCTGCGAAGTTCATCTGACAGAGTTAATCAAAAGCAAACGGACGTCGAAGGTGATGTATTTACGGTTTTCAAGATAACCTTAACATCCGATTGTCAAATAAAAAAAAATTTTTTTGCTCCTTTTTTAATGTGCAGCAGTCGAATTAAGAGAATATTCAAAAAGTGATGGAAACGAGCCCGGCTTTGCAAACAACAGCGAATCCATATCCGTTCTGTAATCATTTACCGTTATCAGCGGCTGTATTTCCACATGCATACACTTTAAAACGAAAAAACAATTGCATTTGCTTATGAGGCTTTTGTGAGCGAAGCGCATTATGAATCCGGAGGAACTGCGGGGCACGAAATTTCAAAAGCATTTCTCTGCGGAGTAAAAAACTTCTGGTGGGCACGAATCCCGCCGCATCTGCAGAAAGTCTTTCTCTTTTTGCGGCACCGACCGAAACACCACTGCTTTCAGCCAATTGGACGAAAAAAGATGTCTTTTCCTCCCGCAGCAAAGCTCCTGCTCGTCCCGCCGATCGCTCCGGAACCGGCCGCGGTTTTTACGTGGAAACCGTTCGGTCCCCGTTGAACGTCGCACTTGGGAATAGCACGGCGCTGTTAAAGTAAAAAGTGATCTGCTGGAAGTGACATAAAGTTATGTCAGGACATAGCATCGTCTTTAAACGGGGGTTTAATTAAAACATCTCGGGGATTAAATGCCGTGCCGCAGGACTTTTATCTTGCCTTATTCAAATAATAAAGCTGGGAGGGAAATTCCTTTTAGTATTTGATATAGCGATGGCGGATATGCGGTGGCATCGACATGGAAAAAAATTTAATTGAAATATGGCGATTCAGAAAAAAATTTTGCTTTTCAAATGGATTTTTCCGAGACCCGGGAAATGAGAAAATGATTGGAATGGTAAAGAGAAAAAAAAAACTTGGTTTTTTCAAATTAAATTAAAAAGAAAACAAAATAAAAAAGAGAAAAAACAAAGTTTTTGGAGAATAAATTCAATCCATGAGGGTTGAACGGGTAAGAACTACTATGGAGCATCCCCAAACCCCCGGGGGTGCGGCAAGGGCTTTTCACCCTTCAGTTTTCATTTACTGCAAACCGTGCAACTTTGCGGATACCGAGTGAGTGCACTTTTCGGATCTGCGGCCGGACTTTGAAGAAGGATTTTCCCAAATGGCGAATATTTTTCTCCGATGGACCTTTGCTTTACTTTGCTCTGGCGCCAGCAATCGGAAATGCAAATCCAGGCCGCTTTCGAGATTGCTGATGCCATTTACGTACCAACACAAAAAACCGGGCAGATTCCCCCGTTTATGCAGTCAAGCAATATTAATGGAAAAGATACTCGATTGTTTCTACATGTTTTACCGAATGCGATATTTTTGAGAAGGCTTCGTATGTCACTGCGGCTCCTCCTCCACCTTACTCCCCATTCTTTACTGCTTAACTTTTACATTTCCCTCTGTGTCGTTTTATTGCTCTTGTGGAGAAATTGCGATCTTGCATATTATTTCTGTCGAAATCGCTGAACTGCTCTTTCGAACTCCGCACGGAGCGTCTTTTGATGTGCGTCGAAAGTTTTGCGTACGAGAAAATTATTTTTTACTTTTCGCGTGACGACACGACTAAGTATCTCACATTTGAACGGGGTACACAAGGAAAATTATAAATAAATGCAGAACATAAATGTTTACATTCGGTTGGATGCAGTACCTTTATCCCACGTTATAAGCGGGTCTAACGTATTTACCGCAATTAGGACTGTTAACAAAAAAGTAAAAGCATTTTTAACTCGGAAAATACAGGATCAACTTAAAAAAACGGCAGCAAATGCACTTGATTTTTTGTTTTTATACGAGAAGCCTTTTTCTGCTTGTCCTCCATCATTGTGCGATCAAAAGTCTCCGGATCGGAACAAAATGTTTGCTTTACATTTCGTGGCAAAGGCTTACACTCAGCTCCTCGGTCTGTGCCAGGTAAAGTTTTTTTTGTGCGTTTCTTCTTGACAAAATTTATTTCAGCATATTCATTATTCGATTTCAATTCCATAGTAAATCACGGGGAATATAATAAACGTGTTATATTTACGACTAAGTCGAAAAAATGGTTTTGCATAAATCGATTGGTTGTTGGGAACGATGCAATAAAAAATAACCATTTTTTCGGTTCTTTCCTTTGTCTTTTAGGAACGTTCAGTGTTAACAAGACCCATGGGCACGCTATATAAAACGGCTTCGGGTGCTGATGCGAAGGTTCAATATACAAAGAAGAAAATCCTTTCGTACCGAAATCATCTTATATATTACATAATGAAATTTTTTCAATGGCCGCGTTAAAATCCCACCTTCTTTCCAATGTTTGTAATGCGGAATTCATCGTAAGGTAAATAATTTTTATTGCGCACGTGTATTGTTGCTGTAGTATATTCATAACGGTTTATGCTTAATCGTATACGGAGCACTGTACAAGAGTTTTATAAGACAATCGACTATTGTTTGAAGCACCTTCAACCCGGGCTCGAAGTAATTTTTAGGACCGAGAAATCCCACTCAACGTCGACTTAAAAAGCTTCGCCGAGTTTCCCTTCTTTTTCCTCCGCACCATTATGTAAGCTTCTATAATAAAACTTTGCTTATATTATTTCTATGACCTATAAATTCGACTGAGTTGCAGTCCGGCCTGACTTCGCATCCAGCAATTCCTCCGGAAAAATTTTAAATTTGCTTCAAGGTAGGATGTAGCGAGTGGTTTGCCGGAATATTTTGATACAATCTGCGGTATGGAATCTTTTATGAGCCGCTCTCGCTAATGGATCTCAGCTGCTGATGAGTATTCGGGAATAGCCACAGCTCCCACGTTTTACGTGTCACCATATGAGATCAGGCTTGATGAAGAGACACGGAGGACCGTGTGCAATCAAGTCAAAGATAGGGAAATCCTTTTGTCTTCAGGACATTTCATTTTCATAAAGGGAAAAATTTGTTTCCCGAATGCTTGACACGGGAGAAATTAAAAATATCCTTCCAGACAAAAATTTAAGGTAACTTAAATTTTTCGGCTTGGAAATTATTTTCAAATCAGATTCAGCTTACCATATATAATGGTGTTGAATACTATTGGAACAGACTCCCGGGGATGAACCATTTTTTTGCCTTGTAAACGCGATTGCTGTATAACCTTTATCCATATAACTAATCAATATGCAAATATTATTTATATTATCATAAATATTAATTCAAGTGCTGCTTCATTATTCGTTGCCGTTTTTTTCCGAGCTTTCAGTACAGCGAAGAAGGGTATAAGAAATAAATTATTCACTGCAAAAAAGTTCAGAGGATCGGGTGTATTTTATTTCATTTTGCAGGAAAGGATTTTATTTAAACACTGAAAACTTTTCATTTAAGAATCAAGCTGACGGAAGAAATTTTACTGTAAACGAGAATGGGAACAAAGTTTGAGGCCGAAATTTTTGGAAAGGAATGCCTCCCTTTTCTCCACTTTGCAGCGTTTTTGGGGTGCAACTCTATTTATCCCGGAATTCGAACCATGTGAATGGGTTTTGCCCGGGAAGACTTCGGGATCGGTTTCCTTCGTTTTTGCGAAGAAAGGCCCCACGCGGAGAACGATCTCGAGAATTTCTTCCCTGCGATGCACGCCCGAGCTTAGACGACAGAAGATTGTACAAAAAAGGCTCGGGAACATGCTCTCGAAAGAGGAAGATGTCTGTCTTGTCACCGAGGAATATGATTAGCGTGATTAAGTGGGACCTGCCCATTCTTCCCAAGAATGAAAAAGAATTTTTTGTCCGGAAAATTCGACGTTCGTCCGGCGTCCTTTGCATTTGTTCGACGGCTCCTCCAACGTGTTTTCGTGTTATCGACATTTCATTTTTCCAGTTACCACACCTCTAATTGGATTTGCCTCCATTATTATTTTTATTTTTAATTCGAATATATATATAAATGAAAAAATTTTTGTGTTATTTGTCGATGCAAAAATTGGAAAAAATCAGAACCTTTGGATGTTCCAACTTTTACTTCGATTTCTACATCTGGGGGTGCTTTTTTTGCAGCCATAAATTAATCAGTTGGATTTGTAAATTTAAAAAGGAAAATGTCTATTTTGACGTACAATGGTAATTTTTACCCCATTGGGTTTGCTTTCCTAAAGTGGAAGTTTTCGAAATTTTTAAATTGTCTTGGATAAATCTTTTCGCAGTTGAGATTTTAAATTACAAAAAATTAGGGATAGATGGAATGCTGGTGGAACCTACCAGGATTTTTCATCACGGAAAACACCTCTAATCCACGCTCCAATGGCCGGAAATCTCCTGAACGACAATTCAGTCCTGGCCTCCATGCTTTGCTGTTGGCTATAAAACGACAGTGGGCTGATTTGCGGTCTGGGAAATGCGAACGTCATGATTGTGCTGTTGATAAGGGAAAATAATGGCAGACAATAAAAAGCGAGGAACTTGAGTAAAAAATTTCTTCTGGAATAATAAAACTCCCGTCGTCGAAGATGTCCGCGGGCAGGTTCGAATTGAAATGGTCGCTAATGGTCTTGCACATGACTCCAATTATAAATTTATGAAAATTATCGCAAGCCGCGTTTTTGTGAAAGCAGCAAGAGACGCCTAATCTGAGGTGCAGGAAAATCGTCGTGGACGAGGAATAAATGGCTGATACGAGTCATTAACGAAGCATTGGGGAATTAAAGTTTTCCAGTTGCAAATGGGGAAAAGAAACCTCTGGAAAAATGAAGGGTTTTCGAACTTATTTCAGTAGTGAAGGAGGCAATGTATTTCTTCCGATTAAAACAGAAATCGATAGAAGACAGGAATTTTTTATTGATTTTTATCATCGACAACGACAGATTTTCCCTTTCCGAGTGCGGCGGGGCACCAATGTTATTAGCGTAAAGGTACGTTTTACGAATTCCAGTTTCGAAAAGGCAAGTTATGAATATCTGCAATATTCCGAACGGAGGTGGAAATTTGATTTCCGAAAAGCGATTTCCTCTCTCGCAGATTCGGTCGGTCTATTTTTCGGGAAACCGTGCCTGACCGATTGTACTGCAGTGCGTAAATTTTATTACCGGAGATTTTATTGCCTTATTGCAATAATCTGAATTTCAACCCCGGCCACTTTCCTAAGAGCCTTCTTTTGGCCGACATTTCGATTTTGAGCTTTTTTCGAATGAATATATCGTCAGTGTTTCTGCTGGATCACGCCCCGTTCAGCCTCAACTTGCACAAATTGCGTTGCACATCAAATTCAATTGCCTTTTGATTTCGAGCTGATTGGAAAACAATTCTTTGCCTGGCTGCGAAGGCAAAGGAAAATGGAAAATTTTTTAGTTGAATTGAATTTTATAAAAGGAAAGGATTGACGGGTACTAAGCTGGTTTCCCAAGGGCGAAAAACGGTGGACGAAGGCGCACAATTGGCACCTTGAATTGAAATATTAAAATCAGTCCGGGCCTTCCAGAATTTCGATGGAATAAAAGGCTTTCGGACGCAAATTTTAGCTTCCTCAGGAAGTTCTTCCTCTTCTCGCGAGCCCGGTTCCGGAAACGCAAGATCTCTGCTGACGACGCGAATGCCTGACTCACACTTGAGCACCACCAAATTCGCCATCCGACTTTGCTTTTTCATTCCGAAACAAGTTAAGATTCTCCTGCGGGCCGAGTTGTCGAGAATCATTAGGCGGGCATTAACAAACACCTCGGCCTCTCGGGGACGAGAGACTGTTGTAGTCCATTTCGGCATCGGTATTTCTAAAGAGTTTAAATCAGGTTGCACAAGGAGAAACCTGGGTGAAGTTTATCAATTTCAGGGTTCAAACCAAAGACAGTTATTGAAATGTAACAATTGAAGCCGGTTTAAATGAATTTTACGGAAGAATGAAGCATTCAATTCTTGTATTTCACACCGTTTCCAGACGATTAGCTGCGAACTGGAAAGTCAGTCTGGAAATTCGATTGGGCAAAATTTCAGAATTACAAATCTCAATGCCGGATTCCGTAAATGCTCCAATTTGCCCAATATGCATGCTTTTTTGCAGGAAAATCCTGCTTCCTGGCGTAACATTTCAACTAATGAACTAAAATTAATTATTCGAATATCCTTTATTGTTTTTATTTACCCATTCATGTGTAGTCGTACATTTGTAAACAATGTGCTGCGATGAAATATAAAATAATAATTGCATATAATGCATTGCTTTTTTAGTAATATCAAATGGGTTTTCGAACCCTCAAATGTAATCTGTAAAAATTGCGTAGCGCAGCTGGGAGGTAAAAGATAAAATTTAAATGCAAAATTAAAAACCATTCAAATTCATAAAAATACCCCCTTAAATATTAACAAAAATTTCATAAAATCCACTAAATAAACTATGATTTATGTTCAGGCAGTTCGTATGTACGATTTATTTTTGTTTTATCGTGAGTTATTTCGGTTAAAATAAAAAATTAAGATGCTCAGATAATTAAATTCATTTGTGTTACTAATACTTACTTATCTAGTTAGTTAATGCCGTTCCTCAATTATTCTCTTCGAATTTTCCTTCGAGAATATAAAACGCGGCATGTATATTTCATTCTGTTGCAGTGACATTTGCAATTAACTTAAGTTTCACAATCAATATTTTCCCAACAGAGATTAGAACCGTACTGCAGAGTTAATAGAGCTTAATAAAGAATTGCGACTTGGGCTTATACATTTTATACCGGTCTTTCGGGACGGGCTGAGATCAGTTAGATTATCACCTTCTGGATATTATCGCCGATCATATTTCCAGCACCGTCATCCGGAAGACAAAAAGAAGTCTCGTCCGGACAGGAAGGACTTTTTCCTCTTCCGCTTTTCTTTATTTTCCTCCCAGGAAGCGGAGGAGAAAACCGCCGAGGAAAGTGAACGCTTAGGAAGCGGCAAACTTTATCCCTGGTGTTGCCACTGACAAATCGAAACTGGAGGGAGAAGTTTTCACACTTCGCTGGAGAAAATGATTCGGAAATGAACTCGGTATAAATATTACGCAGCCGCATACGCGAATCAGTTTGATGTAATCGATCGTTTGTTTAAGCTCAAAATAACTTATATAAACTTTATTGATAGAATAAGTTTTGCTTTTTTCAATAGGCGAACATAGAAAATTGAGGAAAATGTTCCCGCCGTTCAGGCAGCTTTCGGTAGGGATCGCGCTTCGTTTGATGTGCTTTTCTTTGGTCCTCGCCTGCTTTGCGGTCGTCGATGCCCACGAGATTACCGGCATCGGAGGGAGGTTCCACGACGACAGCGACGACAGGAGAGAAATTTCTTATGCGTCTCAGGTAATTCGTTAAGATATACGCGATTTTAAATGGTTGCCATTCGACCACTGCCGTGTGAATTACGTCAGGTGTTATCATGGTAGGCTACTCTTTGTCGGTGCCTTTTGAACCTTGTTCAAGAGGTCGGAATATTCTGTCGGCAAAGAACTTCATGCGTTCATGTCAAGAGTATGTTTATTTAGCGAATAAAAATATTAAATATTACTAAATACATGACGAAAAAGATTCTTTTTATTAACAAAAAATGCAGATGTGACACCAAAACATTGCATCGTCTGAGCATTGCCAAAACGCCTTGTATTTTTGAATTATTCATAGATAAGCTCTGCCATGTTTTATCACCTGATTATATTTTTCTTTTATAATTCGTGAGTTTTAATACGCACGTGTTATGTATTTCGCTTTTGAAAGAATTAAATTGAAAGCACTATTAAAGAACTCGTTAAATCCATACCAAGTTTAGTTTTAGTCATTATGAATCCCCTCACATTTTTAGTGCGATCTATTTTCATTATTCATGAACTTGTTTACAGATACATTACGAATGCTCCTTTAATAAGTCAAGCGTTTTTCAGTTTACAGACACGAATGAAAGTGTCAGAATGCAATATCCTTTTTCTTCATTCCCCAAGGATAATGAAGTTGCGATACTGCGCATAAATCCCTTGAAACATGCAAATATCAATGTTACCAATAATGCAGGAACACGAGTTTTAAAAGTTCGATTTTCCTCCAGTCAGGGATGGAACAATCGATATGGGAAACAGTGAAAATCTGCGAAATTTCAAAAATATTCCGCGCAGAGATGGAGCGGTCTCATTTTTTTTTCTCCACGCTTTTTGCCGTAAATTAAAAATGCATTTGCCCCGATAAAGATTTTAAAAAAGAAAAGATTTTCTAATTTTATTCGAGAGTTGAGGAGGAAAAAATTATAAAGCTATTTCTGAACAAGCAGTTTCACTTTCATTCTTTCTTTCTTTTGCCACGTGCATTGTTATACGATGCAACGTGTTAAATTTTCCTCGTAAAACTCATTTTGGGAAAGTAGCTACACACGGGTTGTAAAGTTATAGAAAGGGAGGAAGTTTCAGTTTCCATTCTCCGGATGGAAAGAAATCGGAAGAAAGGCTCGCCGCGAGGAGTTTTCCGGAAAATGAACCAGGCCTCCACTCACGGGGCTCTTCCCGACAAAGAGATTCGCTGGTGCCAAGCCTTTTGAGATAAACCAACCGCAATCTTAAGTGTTGACCGAAACTTGATAAAAATTAAATGTTTTAAATTTTTAGTCTCCGTCGGAGACGTCGGATCTCGTCTTCGCCGCGTCGCACCACCACGAAAAGGGAGGTGGCCACAAGCACGAATCCCATCACCACTCCTCTCACGGCCACAAAGGAGAGAAGGGACATCACGGTCACCACCACCACGAGCACGAACACCACGGCAAACACGGCAAAGAACACCACGCCGGACATTACGACGAACACAGCGGACACAAAAAGAAGCATCACGACGAGGAAGAGCATTACGGAGAGCATCACAAGGGAGAAAAGGGCCACAAGGCCGGAAAGTTCGGCGAAAAAAAAGGCCACAAAAAGGGTCACAAGACGAAGGGATACCACAACAAATTTCATAAGGACGAATACCACAAGGAGCACAAGTTCTACGATGACTATCATAAAGGCGGGCATCATCATAAACACGGAGACTTCCACGGACATCACGAGAAAAAGGGCGGCCACCACAAAAAGGGCGATCATCACAAATCCGGCCACCATGAGGATCACTACGGGAAAAAGGGTCATCACGATAAGGGACATTACGAAGACGATCACAAGGGCCACAAGAGTCATCACGGCCACGAAGAGCACCACAAGCACCATGAAGACTACGGAAAGAAGGAAGGGCACAAGCACGGAAAGCACTTTGGATTCAGCCACGGTCACCATTAACCGAAGATTTAGGTTTGGATCGACCTCAGGAAGGTTTTCTTGGGGCGGAAAAGCTCCCGCCTTTTTTTCTCTGTTTCCCTTCTTTCTCCGCTCCGTATTTAATAAAAAAAGTCTGAACGCTGTTGGCATGTTTTGTTATTGTTATTGTTACTTGTTATTGTTTTACACACGCAAAATATATTTTAATTGAACGTTTTAATCCAAACCGTAGTTGTCTCAGTATTCTGCTCTGAATCCAAAATCTTCTCCGATTGCTTCTTTACCGCGGATAATTTAAATTGACGTTAAATTTGCCATCGCACTAAGTAAACTGCAATTAAATTGCAGGAAATGATTATGCGGCTTATTTTAATGCTGGAGACCCGCGGAATGTTCTCATGAGCATCTTTTATACATTTCACTTTTTGCGAACGAGTATCAGCAAATGATTTTACATTTTTTGCACGGTCTGATATGGTTTTTTAATTTTATGTATGAAAATTTTTCGCAGCGTGCCTTAGACGCAGACGCTTAGTGCAATAGATTCAAGTCAACAGTTTTCCATGCAACTTGCCATCTGAAGCGGATTAGACGATACCTGTTGTGTCGTGAATAATTCTTATGTTCGTCCATTCAATTTAAATGGTGTTATCGTATATTTCCGAAAGGATTGCAAAAAGAAAACCAAATTTACAACCTCTAAATTATCGTCATTATTTATACATATCTATTAACAGACGTATGTCGTCATAATCACGACCATAATAAATAATTAATAAAATTTCATACTGATTTTACAACTTTATTATTGATAATAATAATAATAATAATAATAATAATAATAATATATTTATCGAATTGTAATAGCATTTTATTATTGAACGAGATATAAATTTTTATAATAATCTGTCGCTTTCTTGATGAAAGTCGTTTTCTCTTATTCTTTTGAATGTTTAATGTTGATGTTTTAGTTCTATTCTGTAATGAGTTCCTGCAACTGTGCGAGTAAAGGGTATTTTGTTTTCTGTAAAAAACAGGTTTGCAATGTGGTAGAACTTTTCGATTCATTTCTCTGCTGTTTTTTTTTTAGCTGGAAAACTCAAATGGATGGTTGCTAAGGAAAGATTTCCCGTTCAAAAAATTTTTTTCCATGAAGGGAATAAAATCTATGCGGCACACTTCCTCTATCCTATCATCGATTATTTTCCATTTACTTTCGCACAAATAGGATCCTTTACTACCGGACCATTTCACGAAGGAAAACTATTTTCAGTGGAACATAAAAATAGTTGCCTAATTAACCATTTAATGACTTGTGCTAAATTCCACCTTAATAAGTGTTTAGATAGTTTTCTCGAGAGGTTCGAAATGGCATATGACGACGAAGTATGTTAATCAATACATAATAGTTAACTTCTGACTGGAAATTAAATTCGGTTCGTCAATTTCGCCGGTGTTTGCTCTTCACAAGCCGTGCTTAATTATTTTACCGAATGAAACGGCGAACATAAATTACAAAAATCATATCTCATTTCACTGATATGAATATTTATTATAAATATACACACATAAAGGAAATGGGGAACAGCCAGGCAATAAACCAAACCGATATATTGAATACCAAAGGAAAATTACGTTATCATCCTAGCATTTTCCCAATATTTTTCGCTTAAATCAATTTCATGTGACATTTACTGCATTCGTGTAAAGCGCAAACCTTGCACTCCCTTCTATCCCGAAAATCCCTCTTTTCTTAAGAAATTATCCATTTTTCTCTTATCGCGTAACCCCTGGCATTACGAGATCGGGTTGCTTTCGTCTTATATACATACTAACTTTGATGTATCTGCTACATTTGTAAAGAAGAAGAAGTTTCACTACTGGTATTTAACTTGAACAGACAAATAGTTTACAAGAAATCCTTAAGACGTTTTTGGAATCAAGAATCTGTTGCAAACATTTTGAACTTTCGTGTATGAACAGGATTAGAGTTCTTAAAAGTATAAAGAGTTGCTGCGTCTTTGCGGGGGAACGATGCAAATCGCAATATGCTATCTTGATGATGCTCGTGCCGCAGAAAATAATTATCCCATTATGTGTAGGCATTATGAAGATTTCGTTTAAGTCACACTAAAAAGGAGAGACAGAGAATGTAAACGGGCACAGGGAGGTGACCAACTGGAGGATTTTTACAAATGGAAAATTTAAGTTTTGCTTCGGTTTTGGTAGCCTTCCTCTTTATCTTGGCCGCCTCCAGGTAAAAGCTAAAGTAAATAGGTTAACTTTATACTGAAATCTTGAAAATTTCAGAGGTGGGAATCATATATTATGCTAATCTGCATTCGGAGATTTTCGCGGGAGGAACTCCCATTTATCTCTTAAATGAACTCGGCGCTAACCTTTCCACTACAGAAATTCGTTTTTAAAGTAATTTTTCTACATTTTCCCAATTTTCTTATTTAGTCATTGAAGTTTCGGGAATGCAGACAATCCCCAAATAACAACAGTATTTAGTATGATATAATTTTAAAATTAACGATGTTAAAGTAATGTTTTAATTTAACTTCAGAAACGGAACAATTTTTATCATATTTTTAATGTCTTTGTATGAAAAAATACATTTTGAGAGGATTTTTTTTTTTTTTAATCTGAATTGTAAATTTATTTAAGTTTCATCATTTTCCAACACAAAATCTTTAATTCCAAACTTTCAGCGATTTAAAATTTTTAATTTTATTTTCTTGCACAATTAGAAAAAAATCTCTTTAATTATTGCTTTTTTTTCAATTATATTAAATACGTATTCAGTTACAAATATTATTTGAGCACAAAATTTATTCTTTTTGGTTGTGGAATGCAAGTAATACTATTATTAACAAAAAGTGGGGCTCGAATTACCGGCATTTATTGCTTCGGCTCACGATAACCAATTGATAGAAGCAAAAGGCTCTTCATTTTGCGGTAACGTTAGCATCTCTGAAATCGTTAACACCGAGGATGAAGAATAGCTGAAATCATCGATACTACTCAGAGAAATAATTAGTTTTTGTAAAAAATAATTCTGTTTTATTTTTTGGAAAATATAATGTGATAAATTCATTGTAATATGAAAAGTTTTCTTCTCCGAGCAGCAAATCATTACTCTGCCTTCTGCGTTTATCGTCTGACATTGCTAAAAAAACATACATCCATTTGAGAAGTCTATTAATTGACTGGATTTTGTGAGAATATTTTAACCCTGAACAGAGACAACCGCGTTGGCAAGTAAAAATATTATTTATGTAACTTTTTAAATTTTAACAAACCGGTCGACAGAGACCAAGAGCATCGTGACGGTATCTTAAGATATCTCCATTTTGAAAATGAATGGTCCGCTGAAGTGCGCATAAGATCTGCAGGGTCGCGACAGCTTCGATTTCCGCGGGATATTTGAGGTGCAAAAATCGTGTAAGAAATCGCAGCAATCCTTTTCAGTAATTTCGGATTCCAACTTGTCTTTCAGGACATCTTTACACAAATAAAAGACAATTTAAAAAACTTCCATCTCTTTTGCAACCTCACCTTCCACTGCAGATGCCATGATAATAAAGTAATACTTCACTGCCTCGAAATAACGCACCACATCCACTCCCCCGGCCGCAAAGCCCTCACCCGTGAACGGATCCAACACGCTCGCTATTTATTAAACTTAAATGCGAAAAATCTTTGCCATCACCAACTTTTGCTTAACTCTATTTTGTTCCACAAGCTATGAAACATCGATTCCCTGAGTGTCTCCCACCCGCCGCGCCACAAAGAACACCTCACCGTGATTGAAATCCGAAACTTCAACCGGTCACTTGACGGAAACTGGCTTTGTCTAAACTTATGCCTATCCAAAAGTATGACAAGATGACCCGAAGCCGAAGGAGACCACCGCGAATGATGCTTCTGCGATCCGCGCACCGTGTCCAACCCTCGAAAACCACTGCTTGTTTGGAGAAGGATCGTCTCGGTTTCGCGGCGGGTTGCCGATCCGGCAAAATCGATGTCGTGGAGTGAGCACGAAGTGTGCGGAGAATCCGGGAATCTCGTGCCCGCGATATCCACCGTGAAAAAATTCCAGAAACGGAGCTGGTCGCACTCCCGGACGCTGATCACCGACCAACGTTTAGCAGCATTCGGGTCTAGATATTCGGCTGTTGCTTTCACTTGAGAATCATCTCCGGAATAACATTACATGACCGTCGAGCATCACAGTTGTGATGTTTGATTTCATCTCATGGCATACCTTTTAAGCATATTGTTAATGGTGGTCGTTAAACAACATTGTTCTCGTCCCGAGAAGAACCTACTCCACAATCGACAGACGAAGCATCTCTATTCAATCCGGGTCAGGCGAAATGTTTCACCAATATCAGTTTCCAAAGCGAACGGCAGTACGTCTACCAAAATTACGATTGAGGTCCACAGTTGGAACGGCAGACTAGAACAGGATAATGTCGACTACGTGGCAGCGGATAACAGTTGCCCGAAGTAAATCGCAGACTTAGACCGCTCGCTAGAGCCGAGCCGATCAAATTCCTTCGGGAGATAGCGTCAATGATGACGGACAGGGAATAAATGTCGACTGAATCTCTCCACAATTGTGCGTCAAATACGAAACGTCGCATTCGTGTCGTACGATACCGGAAGCGCGAAACCGTGGCAGGAGACGTAGGCGACTAATTGCGAGGACTGGTCTTCGTGGAGCTCGAACCGCATCTTCGAAAGATCGGAACCAATCCCCGCGGGGCGTGGCATCTAGTGGAAGAAAACCATTCTTTCGGAAAGTTTCCCGATGTCGCTCAGAGGGTATGTGGCATATACCTGTCGACAACTTGTCGGTCCATTCAGCGAATTATCTTCCAGGGAAGGACAGGCGGAAAATTTATATCTCCCCAGAAATCAAAGTCGATGATGCAGGCGACGAATAAGCTCGGCAGCGGAACTCGGAACGTCCGCAGAGAGGAAACCCCTCGGGTCTCCGAGGACTTTAAGAGGCTCAGAAGCAGGAAAGGCCACGTCTGGCTCAATCCTCGGAACCACCGAACGGAGCCGGATCGAGGTCTCAAGCTGACACTTCCTTTTTGGTTATGCGACGCATTACGTCTGGATAACCAACGTCAAGGGTCGCGACAAACACAATTCACCGCCGAACCACAATGATATAACCTAATGCCGGTTTACATCATACAAAATGAATCTCCAGTGGAGGCCATTGGCAAAATTTCGTCCTTCCGTCTGGCTCGTTGAACCTGGAAATCCGGACCTTCCCAAATCTCCGGGGCCTTACCGAATGTTTCTTTCCAGTCCCGTCGCCAAGACGTTCTGATCTCGTCGCGACATGCTGCAGAGTACTGGCCTTTCGGCTTGGTTCTTTCGGAAATCGAACGGTACCAAGAGCATCGTGGAGGCAGCCGAACATTGCTGGCCCCAGCACACCAAGCTTCCTTTTTTCGCGAAGATCACGGGATGGGCTCACAGCTTCCTCTTTCAGATCTCCTCTCTTCCTCATTGGAAAATCTTTTTCCTCATCGGGAAATTCAAACGTTCATCGACATTCTTTCGCAAATCCGAATAAATTCAATTTGTGTTTCCTCAATCGCAGCTTTCTGGCCACTGAATCTCTGTTTGCCAACGTTTTTAGTGAACATTCCCTGAATCAATTCATCCTCTCCATTTGCCTTTATCATCCAATTTTTTCCATTTCCACGCAGCTCTTTAGTTTAACTTAATCGGTTTTTCCATCTGTTCAGCTTCATCGTGGTCAATTTCTCCGCAAAATCTTTCGAATTAATCCTCTGCTGCTGTACTCTGTATTTCTTAAAATTCTTCCGCCGGTTCTGCGGCTCTGACGATGACACTTTCTTTCTTTATGTGGTCCCACGGTCTAACTTTCGGCTACGACTTCGAGATCCACTTCGTAACGGAAATTGGAAAAGACTTCAAACTCCCTTTCTTGAACGTCTTATAACCAAAGATCCAACAGGTGAATTCCCAGTCTCTGTTTTACCTTCCCTTTTTGTTTACTTTTATTTGTTACAGTAAATATCCTAAATGCTCGAATAAAAAGAGCCAAAACCATCTCCAGTCCTGCAACATCTCCTTGGATCAAATCTCGAGTTAATTCCAGAATAAACAGAAATAAACACAATTTCGGTAAATTTTCTGCTAATTGTCGAGATGCGCAAATAATTTTACAATGATTCGAAATTAATATAAGAAAAATTTGCGCCGGGGTTTCGCCCGTCGGGGATTAGAAAAGCGCTGACGACCGAAACATCGATCTCCAGGCATTCCCGCAGGGTAAAGCCCACAGGGAAAAAACTCCAATTATTTTTACCTTTGCAAATAAGTTGAAAATAAGATTTGATTGCGACGTCTTTGATGATGATTTAATGAAATACTTTTTCATTAAGGCAGATTGCCGGATGAAATCCATAAAGCTGCAAGTGGAGGAAGCAATGAAGGAAGGCTAAAGACCAGGCTTAAATTCCTTAACTGGGAGCGCAGAAAAATGGCTTTTCTCCAGGCAGAGTCAAGTTCGCGTTCTTGGGAGAGACGCAAACTGGAGCAGATAAAATTGCGTCAGATTAAACGGCTGATGAATTATTTGGAGTAAAGCTATGCATTTTCGATTTTGCAACGCCTTTTGCGTTTATAAATGTTGCACGGACCAAAGTGTCACAATTCCTGTCGCCTCATATGCTTAACTTATTTAATAGGTACAGGTCTTCGTTTCAAAATATTATTAAATAACAAGTTACTGATAAAAATTCGCCGAAATAATATATAAAACCGTTGGCTCAGCCACTGGGAAACAGAAAGAAGTCAATTGCAAGTATGAAAACATTTATTCGGATCCCGGTCCTTATTCTGGGAGCGCTGGCACTGTTTGGCGCGACCCAGGGAAAGGACCTGAGATGGTTCGGAGAGGAACTGGACGGCTCACCTCAGACAGATTCTTCCAAGTCGGTCTCACGGTTCGATCTAATTGCTGCTGCTTCCGGAAAAAGCTGGAAAAAAGGAGAAGGTGAAGAGCACCATTCCGACCATCATTCTAGTCACGGAGAAAAGGGCGAAAAGGGGTGAGTAAAATTTAATTTTTGGAACGCTGCTGGAGAAAGGAGTTTGCTCGGGCTTAACTCCGTTTGCGAATCATCTTCCCATGTCTGCCTTTTTCCAGAATTATATGCTTCAATTTCCACTAATTTTTTCGAGAACAACGGGAGTTTTCGTTTAAGGAAATTGTATGCTTAAGTTTAGGTAAATGTTTTTGGGTGCGATGAAGAGGAAGGGATGGATTTATTTTATGTAATTTTTAGTTATTCAAAAAATTTCCAACGGCTGCTGCTGTGGTCGTGCTGCATCTTTATTTCGAAATTTAAAAAGCTGCGCATTAAATTTAATACGAAAAACAATTGGCACCCTTTAAACATGAAAATACGTAGCGGCTTTGAATGAACTGGAAACCTTAAAAACACAGCAGAAAGGGAAAAGACAACTTATCTAGTTCGTAATGTTGGTGAAGAAGGTTGTTAATGATAATAAAGATTTGTTTTTTTTTTTCTCGTTCCTTGATGAAACTGAAAATTTTTATTTTTATTTTTTCAGTTACCTTTCTAAATCCCGCAAATATTATTGTTTCGCTATTCGTTACTTGTGCTGAAACTTAAATTTTTGTCAGCTAAATATTTGTAATTTTATTCGACGTTAAATAATAATAATAATAATAATTCTTAATAAACTTGGAAAATAATTCAGTTTCTCTTTTTAATAATAATTAAAAAAAAAACAAAATTTTTCTACATCTGAATTATTTAAAACCGATACATAAAACGTTTTATCCATCGAATAAAATTCAAGTTAGGTTAAGTGTACACTTAAAAAAGTTTTCAATTTTGGAGCATCAAGATTTCAAAAATAAAAAGAATCTCGATGTTAATTATGCGAATGGAGCAAACTAATTTTTCGTTTTCAGACATAAGGGACATCACCACCACGAGAAGGGACACAAGGGACATCACGACAAAGAGAACCACAAGAAGCATTACGGGGAGCACGGAGGACACAAGAAGCATCACAAGGACGAGGGAGGTTACCACCACTTGGAACATCACGGAGAAAAAGGAAAGAAAGGACACGGCTACGAGGAGAAGGGAGGCTACAAGAAGGGTCACAGCACCAAGGGACACCACGAAATCCACAAGTTAGACGAATATAAGAAAAACAAGGAATTCTACGACGAGCACCACGACTCGGATCACCACGAAAAGCACGGGGGATACCACCACCACCACGACCACAAAAAAGGAGGACACCACAAGAAAGGACACCACCACTCCGGCTACGACGAAGGTCACAAAGGCAAGAAAGGCCATCACGGAAAAGGTTCCCATCACCACCACAAAAAAGGCCACAAGAAGTACGGAGGACACGACGAGCATCACGAGCACGGGCACAAATGGGAGAAGAAGGGAGGACACGACGAACACAAAGAATGGGATTACCACGGCAAGCACCATTAGAACAAGCTTGGCAGGGCGGCGGAAGGAAGGTTCTTCGCGTCTTCTGCTCCACCACCGTTTGAATCTTTTGTATCAGTTGTTTGTTGTTTCCCTTTAGAAGTTATTATATTTTGTTCATTTACGTTAAAAATTCACGGGTAAAACTTTCGTAAAAATTTTCCAACAATTAACCCAAGGGCGAACTTGATCAACTGCGGAACACAAGTTTCGTTTAATAATGCATTATTATCCGAGCTAGTGGCAAATTCAACCGCTGAAAACTTGGTGAAGTGCATTTCGTTCCCTTTTCGATTTTTAACAAAAATATAAGTTTTTTCACACTCAGTGGTTCAACTGATGTCTTTTTGCTTTTAGGACCGTTGCAGAGGGCATTTTTTTTTTTTTTTTCATGGTTAACAACATTTGATTCGCGGTTTTTGCACGCCCGAAAATCTGGAAGTTGAGAGATGCAGTCACCGTTGCGAGAACAAGCTTTTCGATTTCCCGGCAGGGGAACTCTCCGGTTTCCGGATTTTTTAACCGAATGCGAGCACTTTCGAAAATCCTTCCAGATCGGGCATCCATAAAAAAAAAAAAACTAAGTGAAGCGCGGACCAAAATTTATTAACGAGGAAGAAAAATTTTTTTATTAGCATTCAACCTGTGATTTTACACCGAGAGCTCGTATTCCTTCGCAAGGAGGGCAAAATGGAAAATTCGCGGGTTTCCCTCGAAGCCGCCCTTCATTAAGGCTTCGGCTTTGCGCCGAGCCACCGAAACAGGAGAAAGAAGGCGAATTTTTTTTTTTTTTTTTTTTTTTTCGGATTCCTGATTGCATTTGAAAAATTGAATCGTCGAGAGTATCGCGACGTGGAACGCATAAGGAACGAAAGGAGCGAAATCGAATTTCGCAAGGCGGGACGTGATTCGCGCGTTTTTTGCGGACTCCTCCAGTCAAGAAGCGCGGTTTCGACGTGGCAGGAGACAAATGCAAAAAGTTAATTGGGTTTTTCACGAGCCGGGGCGCCGCCAGCGACGCGAAGCCGAACCATTAGCGCAATGAGTCGGACCGAGCGAAGCGTGAATTGCGCGGTCGAAGCGCTTGCCAGGAAACGGCTCGGAGCGAACGTTTGGAAAGGAAAAATAATTTTTTCCGCTTTGGTTGTGCAACTTCGATTGGGCGAAGTCAATTTTCCCATCGGTTGATTTTCCCTTTCCCGGTCGCCTTCCATAAGCCGCTTTCTTTTCCGATCGCCGATGCTTTGCCACACGGAGCGAAAACGACTTCGACTTGTTGCTTGAACCGAATGTAAAACCGGTTTCGGACGTTAATGCTCCTCGGCGGAGCAGATACAAAATACATGCTCCCGTAATAATTTTCAAATAAACGAGGCAACTAAATAAAAATTTAAGCGTTCGCGATAAAATGTCAACGGCTTAATATACGCGAGCAACGGCACAAAGTAATTTAAATGCGGTGCGTGGAGTTTATTAAGTGTAAATCCAAATTGCCGAGTATCATTTGGGAAAATTTTTAGCCGCGGGGATGTGTTTCTCGAATTTGAATCAAGGATGATGCATGCATCGCCGTGGAAATTTCATCCCCCGGGATTTTTCTAGACCGACTGCATTCTTGCCGGACCACGGGGCCAACGCCGATAAATCGCTTCATTAAAAAGTTGGTGATACCTTTAGGTTAACCTGCGCGCGAGCAACATTAATTAGTCCGGGCTCGGGATTTGGCGAAATTTCCCGCAAAGCCGTTTAATATTCGACCTCCCCCGCTCATATGAATAAACATGTAAAAAAATCTTTTTTCCCGGTTCTCCGATGAAAATCGCTCCGTGAAACTCTGAGCCGATGGCGTCTGTGGCCGACATCAGGTACGGGGAAATGCTTTTCCGTTCGGCACCGTCCGGCGCGGGATCCCGGACTTGAGGTTTTTAAGCGAAATTAATATTATTTATAGCGGAGATTCGTGTTACATCACTTTTTGGTTTTGCAAGTCGTCCGTTTCCGTCCAACGTGACATCTCCCTGGAAGCGGCAACCGAAGCATGAACCCAAGGCGCATTTACATAATATGACGACCAATGCGACCAGTTATAAAATGCCTCATTTGTAATATGCGAAAAAAAGAAACGGGAAATATTCATGAGCCCGATGGTTATTCGACCAGATTATTAAGCAGCTTTTATTCGGATGTGAAAAAACTTTTTGGACCGCGAAAAACCCATTCGATGTAAAAACTTAAGGAATTGGCCAAGCTCTGGAATTTTTCCTTTTTCGATTCAGGTTTAGGTGCGGGACTTCCGCACTGTCCCGCGAACTTCGGCGCGATGTCTTTCGTTTCGGTTATTTACGTGCATTTTTAATAATTTCCACTTCCTAAAACAAATCCCCGCAAAGGGGGTAAGAAAATGCTCCTTTTTTGTCGCGGGAGCTGGGGCAAATGCCGGAGGAAGGTCGAAAGCCGTTCGGGGCGTATGGCTCGCCCCGTTCCGCCAGTGAAAACTTTGACGGCGCGGAATTCGCTGACAAAAGAAGTTTTGAACTGGAGAAAATCGATTTATTGTAAAAGAGTCAAATTATTTGGTAGAGCCCGAAATCAGAAACAAGTGCGAAATAGACTGATGCCACTACAATTTGCGTTATTCAATTTACAATGCTGAAGCAGTCGTTAATGAATCGTCTGCTCCGGCGTTTTCGACGTGGAATTTTCCTTTCGGAAAGACTTTAAATTATTAAAATCCGGAGTTGGACTCGCATTTTAATCCTCGCAGCCTTAAAACATCTCATTTCGATTGCAGACTGACGTTTCCGGCACTGAAAACGTGTTCGAATGATTGATCGGGAAAAGATTTTACACTAAAAAATTATTTTATTTATTATTTGATGCATTAATAATTGCTTTTAGAAGTTTCCACTTCGGTTTTAGTCATTTTCATCATTAGCCGATCATAATAAATTTTTAGGGATAATACCAATCGAGATTTCATTGAAATGCGAAAAAAAAAAAAACGTGGCGGTAACTTTTATCGTAAATAATTAATTGTTATATTAGCATGTGAATATATATGTATCGTGGGCGATGCATAATAATTTTATCTAAAAGCTAGTTCGAGTGGAGTAACAAATGTTATCTGAGATGAGAATTCTTGCCGGGTTTTAACATAAATATTTAATAAGCATCTTTGGAATTTGTAGGTACATTTTACGCCACGGGAAATAAGTGTTTTGGGTATTAATTTATTGAGTTGCCGTAATTTTATTCACGACGACTGGCCCAGAAAATTATCATATAAATGCCCCTTTAATGCTTATTTTAAACCTGTGGAAGGAAGCATCGCCCAAGATGAGATTTTATGCTGTAAAAGAAAATCGCTCGACATCATTTGGACAATTCGACAAGTTTAAGCTTTTAGAATCGCAGTGGAGTGCGACTTCTGACTGTCAACCGCTTCAATGTCAGGTAGAAGAAGTCAGGACGAAAGGGATTTGTCCTTCTCGATACAGCAACAGACAGAGAGGATTTCCTAATTGATAACTGTGTCAATGCTGGGCAATTGCTTAATTTTCTTTCCCTTTAACTTTGCTTGGACACATGTCGAAACGGATTATCCTTGATTTATCCCCATTTTCGAATATCCATTTGGTATATAAGTTATTCTGGAAAACAAATGCATTCAGTTTAGATAGGTTTTTCTGGTTGCAAACGAAGAAAACATCTAAAAAAATGATAAAGCTTTTACTAAGTTTATCTTTCCTCGTGTGCTCTTGCTCGGGTATGTCGATGGTGGCAAAATCAACGAAAAGCGTGATGGTTAAGAAGCCGAACGGTTCAGAAAAGACGTTCGTGGAACATTCTTCCACGTCCGATTTAGACGGCTCCGCCAGCGGGTACATATACCAAAGCAACGGGAATCAACCGGCCACGATTGTCAGGTTCAGCGAACCCCGATACGACGAGCCGAGAGAGTTCGGGCAGCTGCTACCGCCCTCGCAACAACCGTTCTTTCTTCTGTCCGACGCGAAACAACTTCGGGAGAAAGGACAAGAATACAGCGGGGACAGATGGAGCAGTCGCGGCCAGGAAGAAAGCAAAGGTTACGACGGCTTCGACAAGTACAACGTTGGCCTGGAAAAGAGCTATCGCCGGGACGGCGATTCTGGATTTTATAAGCATTTGCACGGGAAGAAGAACTCCCATCGCGACGAGGGATCACTTTATGGCAGCTACGACGAATCAAAAAAAGGCGAGTCCGGGGAGCACTTCGAAAAGCAGAAAAGTCACAAGAAAGGCCACAAGACAACGGGATATCACAACATCTACCACAAGGACGAGTTCAAGAAGCAGCATTCGTTTTACGACGAAGCCAGCGACAGCGGTTACCATGATAAGTACGGGAAAGACGTCGAGTCCCACGACTCAGAAAAAGGAGGATACAAGAAGGTGGACCATTCGGACTCCGCATATCAAGTGAGCGACCAAGGCAAAAAAGGCGAGTTCGACAGAGGAAACTTCTCCGGGGGTTCCAAAGGATTTCGAGAAATCGCGGGCGACAGCAATCACTTTTCCAGGGACTCCGAATACGGGAGGAAAGGAGGCAGCAACCTTCACAAAAGCTACGGATTCAGCAACGTTTCGGGATTTGATCAGGAGAATTAATGGCTGCATAGCTGGCAGAGGTTCCGAATTGGATTATTTCCCGGATTTATTTAAAAATTACGGACTTAATGGGACCGTTTCCCAAAATGCATCGGATATCGAGACTGGGAACGATTCTGAAACGAAAACATACAAAATTTTTGAACGCGAACACGAAATCGAGTTTGTATTAACTGTGAAAGTGAAGAAGAGCCGAACGAAATTTGTAGCACGTCTGTGAGGCATTGTCGCGGTTTGGCAAAACGCGGCAACGTTAACCGATTCATTTACGGATCTCAGCCCGGGGAAGACGACGTCGAAAACTTTGGTGGAATCGTACCTGGAACGATTTTACACCAGACGTCCCGAAGATCCGAATCGTTCCCTGTTGCCATCTAAATTTGCTAATTTTCGGTACCTTACTAATGGCAGAAGCTTCTTTACGCGGGGTGTACTTTACGCAGTGAGATTATCTCGGTCTGTTCGGATTAAAAATGCATTTAGATATGAATAAAAATTTTACAATAAAGTAAACACGTAGCGAAATAATATTTTTAAAACATGTTTATCTTTAAAGGAAATGAATATCAGATATAAAATATATAAATTGTAAAAGAAATAAACGTATATTTTTTTTTCTTTATAAGCAAACAACAAAAACCATTAGAAAAAGTTTTATAATTAATATTTGTGATTGCGCCTTTTGAATAACTACATCTTTCGGGGTAGGAATGCATTACGAGCACGGGCAGAATCCTTCCCCTTGAACGGCAAACCCGAGCCTTTCTTCCTTTTCTTGGTGCCAGTTTCATTCATTGAATGCTCTCTCCGGTGCTCCCACTAATTTATATTTTTAAAACAATGTCGATGCGTTGAATCGGATGACACTAATCCCACGTGCCCTCCAGAACCGAATGGAAAAGTTAAAGTCAAAATGTCGTGCGGAAACGGAAATCTTTTTAGACGTCGTCAGTTGCACAGGACCGCCTGACGCCTCGCAACCTTTCGCTGGGGGCCGGTAAACGCCCTGAACCTCATCTAATCCAACCCATGGTCGGTTATTACCTTTTTGACATGGCACTCGGCCTGCGGAAATTCGCATTTGATGTTATATTACCGGAAGAATGTACTGAAAAGGCCATTATTAGGGAAACTTTTGTTTGACTGATGAAATGTGGCCGAGAAAAGGATGTGAAGAGAACAAAGAACCAAGCGGAATGATGCATCGCGGAGGGCGGAGAAATGAACAGAGGCAGATAAATTACAAGAACGACGGAAATATTAGGAATCGTGCTTCACTTGCGGCGCATTTATATGGCCAAATATTATGATATTAAAAATAAAAATAAAGGAGTATGACGCCGGCCACATCGGTGGCTGAAGCAAAACAAAGCGGGGCAACCGTTTGCGGCCCTCAGAGTGTTCTGCACATGGCTGCACATCAATCTTCGTTAATTTAATTTTTAACTGGCAAATAAAAGCACGTTAAATAATTCTCAGCGTAATGCGTTATAGTTTCGACGTACCGCAAACCTGATCGTGGCAGAGTTCTATACCCTTCCGCAAACGGGAATAACGTTTGAAGGGTGCAAATATCATGTAACTCGTAAATGAAAACGCTGAAGTGAATAGTTCGCAAAGAACATCAAAAAGCAAATCAAATGAGTTTTTGATGATTGCAACTTTAAATAAAAACAAAATTAAAAGTTGAAAGCGATTGAAAGAGCTCAAATTCACATTATGTTTTCATTTGATCTTGTTTTGTGTGTACCGTATCTGCAGTTGCTGAATGATTAAAAGTTTAAAATCCATTAAAACTTATTCGGCCTCTTTTTCTTTGCGTGAATTTACTATTATTCCAATAACCACAAAATTATTAAGCTTCGTTCCGATACAAATCAATTAATGATTAAAGTTCGCTACAGAAATGATTTCGAACATGGTTGGCACGGGGGAAACTTGTGTACGCGAAATTCGTACCTTGTGCGTTTTCGGACTTGTTTCCCGAACGGATCGCCGACGGAGGATATTTTGTGTGCGACTGGAGCAACCAAAACCTGCATAGAATTAGATCTCAATCATAGAAGTTGAAGTTTCTGTTTTAAAGCTCGAAGTGTTAGCAGGTTTTTTCCATCCCTGTAAGCATGCAATGGAGCCCCGATGTATATTTTTGAAGCTTTCGTCCACATCTCATCGAGTGCCGGACGTCTAGGACGTTCATCATCGCGGATGTCTGGGAGGCTCCCACCTTCTGTGGTACTTCACTGCAACTGCATTTGTGCTGGCGAGAGCTTCACCGAGGCTTCTGGATTGTTGTTTTCCGCGATTTGCACCGCGAAGTGCGACTTTGACGCTTAAGCAGGGTTATTGGATTTTAGAGGAAAGCGTCCGTGTGTTTGCAGATATGTTAAGGGAAGCGGTATCTGATTATCTGCGACGGGAGGGAGGCCTGGCGTTGGGGTTCCTCATTTCAATTAGGTTTTCTGGGGTTTTTTTTTAGATTTTTGACTGGAGTGAATGCGAAATGAGATTTCATTCATCTACATTAATTTGAGGTGATTGATAGAAGAAGATGGGAAGCGAGTGGGGCCTGTCTCGTTTCATTACTAACGTCTGTGATCTTGTCGCCTCTTGTTATGGAAACTTTGCAGAAGATAGATTTAGTAAGAAACGAAAATCAAATGTGATTTATGATTTTTTTTCCTGATATTTTCCATTGGGACCAGACTCTGTTTCAGCGCTTAATACGAAGAATGAAGATCAATCAAATGGTGCGACAAAGATTCGATGATCACGTATGTAAATTATATTCATACTTTTCTAAAATCAGAAATAAATAATTATGTTTTTTTGTATTTATATATTAATATGTATATATATATATAAATATGATTTTCAAATATCCCTCAAAAATGTGCAATCCAATAAAGGATTGCAAAATAAAGGATTACAAAAATAAAGGAAATCCAACTAAATGCTTTAGTTCATAATAATGAACACAAATTGGGATTACTAAAATTGTATTTTTTACAAATATATGCGCTTTCATGAAATTCTAAAAAAAAAATTTGTTAAGACATACTAACATTAATATCACCACAATTAAATTTGCAAAGTGTCTTATTCAAATGTTTCTATTTTGAACTGATATTTAAAGATTGTAAATAAATGGAACAGCAATGATTTTTATATAAATAAACGGAGTTATATAATTTATTTTTATAATTATACGTCTATAAATGTACATTATACATATACATATACATGTTTACTGCGTATTTGATGAGTTTTTAAATTAAATTTTATCAAATAATAATTTTTATAGTTATGTTTTATAAAATTTCGCTGAAGAAAAATTAGAATCGAGTACGTAAACGCAAAATCCCTCGGAAGCATGATTTTAAAGCAGATCCGACTAAATTTTTTTAGAAAAGTATGCAAAAACTGTTTTGAAAGTTGACTTCACGCGTGAAAAATAAAAATATTGTTGTTACTTTTAGTGATTAATATTCATGCCATAAGCGTGGATAAACCGATAAAATTTAAAATTCAGAAAGGTATTTTGCACCAGTTGGAAGCGATTATAAAGAGAATTAAATGTTGTTAACGCATTTTAAGACAAGTATTAATAGAGAAATATAAAACTGTCAATAAGCCTCAGAGTATGAAAAAATGTTAAATTTTTAACTCTGCAATATTTTTATCTTATCCAACGTGGCTGTCAAATTACATTTCTTTAAAATCTATAAATATTTAGCTTCGAAATAACGTTTTGAACAGGAATTTTAGAAATTTTCAAAGTGTGCAGCTGTGAAGTTGAAGATGAAAAATTATTGCATCTTCAGTTTCAGATAATAAAATTTTTCATTAGACTACAATAAAACTACACATAAAAGAGAGAAGGGTTTTTTAAGTTCAAAACGCGTAAAATTTTTTTTTTTTTTTTAAAAGCGAGACCCGCAGAAATTAGCTTTAGCGGTTATTCGAACCGTGTCTTTTGCACGAAATGCATTTACTTGTTTCCTAGTTACACTGCAAGGAGGTGTCAATATGCAAAGCCGACGAATGCGACAAACCACATATAGCTAAATTCATAAATGACATATTCTTTAAAACGGAGCCTGCCTCGATAATATGCGGAGTGTCCACAAAGAAAAACGTCAGCAAAGAGCTGCTGGAAATAATCACGGATGCACTGGACGACAACATCAGCTACGTTGTTAGGACCGAACATAAAATTAAACAGTTAGCAGGTTGGTAAATGTTAACTCCGCGAGCGATTAACAAATGATTTATTTCTGAAACAACAATTAGCAAAGGTTTTAGTCCCCGAAAACGATTTGAAGGAAGAAAAGTGAATTTCCAAGTGCCCGTCATTTACGAGGTGCTAAGTCTCCAAAAGGCTTGTCAATTAAATTTCGCATTAACCCGAAATGGGTCCGTGCATAAATTTATTTTCCCAATATCCTCGAAATCGATGTAACTGCAGGAGGAAAGTCATCGGGTTACGTTCTCATATTGTTTTACCTCGCAGGGGTTGCCATCAACGGTCTGCGGCCCGTCAGATACGAGTCCGGGCACTACGACACCCTGATGGAGCGCATAAAGTGCAAGAAAGAAAAGGATCTGCTTTACTTTTGGAGTCAGATATCCTCCTTGCCTCGAGAAGGGAAGCATTTCGGGACCGAATGCCGAATCGTAGAGCTGGAATATCTGAGCGTGCATCCGAGATATCAGAGACGGGGAATAGCTCAGAGGTTGCTGGAACAAAGCGTCGGAGAGGCATGCAGAAAGGGTCACAAGTTTTTGCGGATGGACTGTACCAGCGCCTACAGTGCCATTCTGGGGGAAAAATTCGGAATGACGAAAATCGACGAAATATCCTTTAAAGATCTCAGGAACAGGGAAGGAAAGCGGTACAAGAACATACACGAGCCCCACGTCAAGGCGGTCGTTCTGATTGCGAACCTGAATAAGTGACGGCTTTTTTTGAGTCAAAATTATTGCGGATGCAAATACGAAGGAAACATGTCAATTGGTTGATAAATTATACTATTTTATTTGTTTATTTAATACATTTATTACTTTTATCTTGGATTAATCGCATTTTATGGATATTCAATTATTCCCGTAAAGAAACGAATATTTTCTTGCTGTTACGCCCTAACAAGAAACATTTTAATGAAGGCGCTGTATCCAGTAACGTGCAACGCAAATTCAATCATCCTTGGTCAGTGGGCCAGCGGGTGCAACAGGA
The DNA here is from genome assembly GCA_028565995.1 of Ricinus marginatus. Classification (NCBI taxonomy): domain Eukaryota; kingdom Metazoa; phylum Arthropoda; class Insecta; order Psocodea; family Ricinidae; genus Ricinus; species Ricinus marginatus. The sequence goes on along the minus strand of JAOWBB010008016.1, from coordinate 60,381 downwards.
GAATGCAATCGGAAAAGGTGATTTCATATCAGTACAACATATTGTGGAGCAAGGCATTGCCTTGCCAGTCATATACGGCGAGGACTCGCTTTCAAGATCCGAAATCTGTGGCTAACGAGACGTGGATCGTTTTATAAGCAGCAGAAGCAATCGCGTTCGCAATTCGTTGACTTTTGTCCCGAATTCCTCCCTTTCTCGCTTCTTTCCAAATGCAAAAGGTTACTCTGGTTCCCAACCATTAATCTCATGTAGCAAATGCGCGTTTAGCATGGAGAAAACTTGAAAATTAGCTGTAATACAGATGGCTCCGAAACAAATATTTCAAAATTTAAATTGCAAATTTTTTAATCATCTTTCACATTCATCTTCGGGCTGCGAATGCTTCGAAGGCTGCAAACTTAATTTCATATTCCCCAAACTTTGAATCTCTTCCCTTAGGACGGGCGGAAGAGTTAAGCTCGATTTTGTAAAATGTTAGCACACTTTCCCCTGGAAAACCTATGACAAAAACACCGAGAACTTTGCACTTTTCCTCACTTTATATTATCCTGAGTTTCGTCCAACGTAAAAATAAATTTGAAGATTGTATTCTGAATATAAATGTAGTTACGTAATTTTTAAAAATGCATATGCCTATGAACTGCGAACTTGATACGAAACATTTTATTAATTAATACGACAATTCACTAATAAGGTTCACAAATATATAAAAAGCACATCATATGCCGAAGTAAATTAATATATATATATATATAAAACAGCACTATCGAATCATTAATTGTCGTGATTTATTGTTATTAATTATTCGGTAATAAATTATTTTTCTTCAGATGTAAATTAAGTTTTTAAATCCTGTAAATAAGGAAAAAAAAGTCTCAAAAATGGCTATTCGCAACCATATTGCTATGGTAATGATAAATAATGTTTTGTGACAACTTGGAAATTGCGAGGTTTCAGAACTTCTATGAATACTAAAGGGATTAAGCCTTGCAAAGAGGAAAAAATGTCATGCTGCCCTCCGACGAAGTATTGCTGTGTGGATCGTTTTTGTCAGATCATGGCCCTGCTTTCAAATAAACCTCTGCTTATGCAAAACGGAAATTTTTTTCTGACGGAACTCCGACTTGCATGTATTTTGATCTTCGCGGCCGCTGAGAAGGTCCACTAACGGGGAAAGTAAAAATGTAGACATTCCAATGAAAATGTCGATATACTGCAGCGGCCCAGAATGTGCATCGAAAATGTAACGTCGCTTTTTAAACATTATCTATAAAATTACCGTGCTTTGCAAAAATGTCATCAGAACTTTGCAGATAGGACTTAGTTTTCAACGTATTTCATCTGTCGCAAGTGATAAGAAAGAGTCACGGGGTATTTGAGCTGGATTCTCTTCAAACTTTTTACTTGTGCTCAAGTACATCATGTCTAGTAATCGGTGATATAATGGACTTTGTGGTATTTTGCCAAAAGCAGCGTTCCACAGGTCTTGTCCCTCGTTTGCTTCATTAAACTAAGCAAACGATTTGTAAATAAAATTGATTTATAAGTAATGCATATTTTTTTCCTTCGTTCGCCTGGAATGCAATGTAAAACGGGAAAATGCAATATTGTTATGTGATTTATACGGTGAAAGGAAAAAATGTCGAGATATAGTCCAGCTCTTTAATGGCGAGAATAAGCGCCTCTAATTCTTCGTTTTTAAGGTTCAAGACCCTCGCCTTTAACTAATCAAATAAATGATTTGCAGCTATGCTTTTTGGTACTTGTTCAACTCCAGTGTAACATACATCCAATTTTCGGGAACTTATATTTTTAATGTGACGATCCAGCTCCCAACATCAACTTGTCGCCACAGGAAAAATTCCATATTTCTGGAAATCAAACCACAATGGGGGTAAAACTTGTAAAAAAAGAAGAGCAAAATTCAAAATATTTAGTGTGTAAATCATTTTTAATTTTTGCTGATTTAATAATAAACATTTTATTTTATGGAAGAAGCAATGAGACGAATATTTTTACTGTTTCTTATTGCAGTTCTCAACTGGCGAGTAACTTCAGAGCAGCCTTTGGAATGCTACTCGTGCGTAAAAGTGAGTCCTCCAGTATTGTGTGAAAGGTCTACAGACAGAAATCATCCTCCATGTAAAAATCCGTTCATCAAATCCAACAAACAGAGGTGCAGCAGCGAATTTGACAACTGCATTGCTGTAACCCAAGTCCACGTAGGCACGGTGCTGAACCTTTTCGGATGCGATACCTGCGACTCCGTGCACGAGATCGCCCCCACGGCGAAGTGCGTGGAGTGTTCCGAGGACTTGTGCAACACGGCTGCACCCACTTCCTGCGACATCGTCTGAATGGTTTCGGCATCCGAAATCTAATCCATGGATCCGATGAGGGCAAAATTGGTGGAATCTTAACTCGGTTTTGTCCTCGAAACCTGCATTCCGAAAGAATGTCAGTCGCGTTCCTCGATGTTGCTCTCCATCGTTTCGATCTGTCAACGCTGATCAATCGTCGCAGCAAGATGCGAATCCCGCCGAGGATCGACTCTCAGATCTCTTCATTTGCCCCCACGGACAGACAAACAATTCCGCCCGGTCGTCGAGAATCCGAATTTTTCTTCTGCATCCCATTTCGCTGCCCTCTGGAACGTTTCCTCCATCTCACAGCTTTCGGCGATGAGTGCGGTTTGCAAAAAAGTTCTCACAAAAACATGTAACTCTGAATGCTAATTAAATATGCCAATATAACGTTAAACGAGCAATGAACTTACGCGAGTAAGGCTTCTTATGCTTAATAAAAAAAAATGTCACAAAATAAATTTAATAAATTATTTATAGGTAAACTTTTAACGAACGATTATTACAGAAAAATAACGAATTTAATTTCGAGCGAACGAATTTATCTCTGTAGTGAATCAACTTACAAAAGGCTGCGCGAGGCTAAGTTGTAATTCAGTCAGATTAACGTTCTGTAAACCTTACACATTGCTACAAGCATATTAATTTTTATACATTGAACTTACGTGGTCCATTAATTGTATTAACCATTCGCAATGTGTCGCACATTTTTAAGCTTTCTCGTGCAGAATGTAATTCCTTTTGTGCGGTTTTTTTTTTCTCCGCTTAAGAGAAAAATGCTTAAAAATGACAATCCGGCGATCCGTTTTCGTGAAAGAAAATATTTTAATTGCTAAAAGCATAAATAAGCAATAGTCGATGAACAAAAGGCTGCTCCCTTGTTCATTTTCTCATCCGAATCAGTTTCGATGGTCAGCTAGGCAGTGACGCCGCTTTCGCATTATGAGGAAAGTTTTAATGCTGCTGCTTTCAAAGCGAATTTATGTAATTGTCAAAACGTATAACATTAACGAAAGCATTAATGGTTCGTTTAATCTTCAAACAATTAGGTTATTCAGCTTAATATAAAATGGGAGAAATTTCAGTTGTGGACTACGAAAGGGACTATCTGTTGTTATTTTTCCAAAATAAACTTGCAGCGTGTATCTGGAGGCAAATGGCTTTTGAAGGGAAACGGCGCCACTTTGCCTTTTGTTCTGCATTCGAAATGACTACCATTGATTGCCTGCCGGGAGATGCGGCCGGGAAGCTACCATCTAAGTTTCCAGATCTCTGTTCTTTGTTCTGTTCTGATCTGCGTGAATGTGCCGGAAATCAAAACGGAAAAAGCCAACCTACTGGAAGCAATGCATTGGCATGTAGTTGTGTATTAATTTTTTAAACTTTTTCACTTTTTGGTCGTAAAAGAGAGAGCAAAGCCATGTATTTAAGTGTTGTTAAGTTTAAAACGAGATGCTTGTCACTTCCTATCGGATATTGTATTCGAAAGCCGGGGGAAAAAAAAAAAAATGTTAAACTTATGTACCGATTGGCGGTGATAATGTTGTCTTGACTTTTTACTCCTTTCTCACCTTGCTTCGTCTCAATGACGGATTTAGCAAATTCATAAAAGCTGCGGAATTTCAGCAGGCGGCGGCAATCCTTCGTTATCTTGCAGTAACATGTTGATTTTTCTTATAATCTTTCCATAATTACGTTAACATAATGTTCGAACGAAATAATACCCACGTTAAAAAACAAGTCGTTTATCTGGAGACATTGTATTCGTGTGATGTGTAAAATATATGGGGAAAACATTTTTAGTGCCATGTATAGAAGATTTTGGTCGATCTAACTTTTAGCGAGTACCTGAACCGCAAAGATAATTTTTTTTTTTTTTTTTACTGAAATTTTATTTTTTCAAAATTTGGTGGTTGAAGTGTATTATTCTTCTTATTCTTTTCATTTTTTTCAATTTATTTATGCATGAAATTCTTTTTTTTTTTTTCAATTTCTTTCATAAAAAAAAAACTGAAAACATTCAAACTTTCTTCGAAAAAAGGTTTCGATTTTAATCTAAAACTAATCTAAGGTTCACGGTGATTGAAAAGGTAACTGACACGCTTATATTTAGAGGAACTTGCTTTTTAGCAGGTATTTAAAGAAAATATTCTGAACCTTATTCCGATATCTTTTTTTTTTTATAATCCTATTATAATGGTTTAAAAGTAAATCATCCGTTATGCCTTTGCATTCAACACATTTTTTCGCCTTTGTCATCTCAGTTCGCTTTTCATCATTCATTCCACCCAAGAACCTTTTTCCGAAATATCGCTCTCACCGAGTCATCCTTTGCACATGTATACATTGTACATTTCGGTCGGTGGGCAATATCACAGCGAAATATTTTCCTCTTCTGAGCTTCCTTTAGTCCGACTCAACATTATTAAAGGGAGTTCAAAACAAATAACAATCTGATGATGCGAGAAGGTGCCATATGGTGGATGCATTGGGACTTTTCAACGAAACCCTCTCAATTTTGTTGATCGCCAAAGATGTGCATAGCTTTGGCTTGTGATGATTGAGGAGAATCCTTTTTTGCTGACCGGTTCGGGCCGTTTTTCCAGCGGTTTCCAGCGGTTACGTGTGGAATCAGAGAGTTTGGGTGGGTCACGGCATCCTCACGGTGCGAAATTCCTTTTCGGTCCTGCCGAATCGCATTTTTCGGCGTCGATCCGAGCTTTGCCACCGTTTGCGGAGCTTTTCCTTTGGAACTGCTTTGTCCGCGGTCTTTTTCCCACATAATTGCCGTACGTGATCCAATTTTCCTTGCCCGCAATCATTTTCAAGAAAATGATTGCGATTTCGCTCTGTTTTATCAACGATTCGCAGATGGAAATTCGGCCATTAAATTTTTTTACTGTTAATTCGCAGCTCACCTACACGCTGAGTTTGCTTCTTGAATCCGATTTTTTTTTTTTTTTCCAAATCCTTTCAAAATTTCCTTTTGCGAGTAGTATTCAGTTCTGCAGCAGCGTTTTGCTCGATTTTTTTCCATGGTTTCAAGTTGATTTTTTCAATTCAATATCAATTTTCAACACGATATTTCCAAAACGGAATCGAAACGAACCATCTTTCCGAATGTTGCTTTTGCTACATTCAAATTTCTTTTGCTGCATTTGTTGCCTGAACCTGCGCAGCATTTTGACCTTTGCCGAGGCAAAATAACAAGATATATCGAATTTATGTGAACATTTCGTACGCTTTCAGTTTTCGACTAGTAAGCTAACGTCGCCGCGGGTTTTTCAAAGCTGATTTACAAAATTGACGCTTTCGAATCAAACATATGACTTCATATGTATTTAATGATTGAAAACTGTGGGATTCTTTTTCTCGAATCATAATTGAGAGAGTCAAGAACAAGCTGCTTGAGAGCCAGCGATGCGGCCGCCTTTACAATGTTATAAAAGAGCATAACTCAAAATGAATTATCAGAAATTTTTGTGCACTTTACATATATTATTTGATAAAGAGCTAAAATATGCGATATATGATCGGATGTTGCAGGAGGTGATCGCACGGCAAAATCAAAATGGTTCTGTTACAATGCTTTTATTTTTAGTGCATTGCGAAGAGAGGCGATGCCAAATATTGAAAAGAACAAATCGCGAGGTTCAAAAAAAGGGAAGGAAACATAAAAGTATTCCACGTTCATCGATAATATCCACATATATCATTCCCCGTGGAAATCAGTGTAATGCCAAAAGCAAGAAATTGCCGCCGCTGGTTACCAATAAATTTGTTCAAAAAATTTACATTGCTAATATCCTTCAGAAATTATGTATTTCGCATTATCAGTGCTTTAATGCCGATTTCCCTTGGATTTAAAATTAATAAATAAGAAACTATAATTCTGATTGTGCAAAGAACGATCATAATAAAAATTAAAGAATTTGACGAAAGAGTAATTTTTAACAAAAACGTGAATAATTAAAATGAAAACTAATTATGTTTTACAAGCAGCAATAATAAAAGCTGCTAAGATAATCAGATTGTATTGGCTGCTCTTTTTTTGTGAAAAAATTTATACAAAGAGTAAGATAATAATACTAAGTATAAAGGGAATACTTACACAAAAGGAAAATCTCGCTGGCTGGCATTTCTAAAGTATTAATTCCAGAAGTTAAAAATGACAAGCGAGTATATGAAAATGTGATCTACATTTAAGTGAAATTCCTAATTCCCCATTCTGACTAGGTATAAATATTTACTTCAATATCGAATTTGGCGAAACTTTAACGCTTAAGGAAGTTGGAAGTTAAACCTCGCTTTAGAGTTTAAAGGTGACAAAAAGCAAGTACTAATAAAGATATTGTCACAGATATTCTTGAACCGAACTACATCAACATTAAGTGTTCTTCGGAAGTTGTATCAGAAATGTGACTTATAAAATTGCTTCTCGCTTATAAAGCCCAAGGCATCGCGTAAATGCACAAAAGTTCGTTGCAGCAAAAGTTTAAAACTTGTTTAGCACACGGATAAATGAAAGTTGGGATGGATGGATAGCAAGGAGCCTTTGTCTGGAGAGGGTTCAGAGCAAATGCGGAGGAGGCCCGGGTTTATTAACCGAGACTGAAAAAAACCAGCATAAAACACTGGCAGATTTCGAAAATCTTCCATGCAACAAAAGGGAGAATCTTTTTTTAATTTGGAAAAGCTGGAAAATCTTTCGAAAAGGAAAAAAAAAAATTTCCCCTATGGAGAATGACGAAGAAAAAATTAGTGTCTGCTTAAGTTTGAAAATCGTGGCATCTTTTGTGTTGGGAATAAGCGAAAGTCATGAAACTCCTGGCACCAAAAGGCACAGACATCCGAAATTAACCTCCAGTTTCCAGGATACCCTCCCTGATATTCAAATAATTCATGCTCAAACTACTTCTTTGATGTCTTATCGCAACTTTCTTTAACAGTCTCTTTTGAATATTTTATTTCTGTAGCGTATACTTCAGCATGCAACGTTTCGATTCACCATTTGGGACCTATCTCATCAAAGAGGAATCGTTGCTTCAGCGGGAACCAAGGAGCGAATGTCTTTCGTGCATATTTTCTTTTTTCGGTTTGCGGTCAAAATCGCTCATTCGTGTAAAACTCCACGTATCAAAATGTGCCACTTATCACAAAATCATGAGATTTACTTAAGACGTGTGCAAACAGTCCTTTCCTTAGCATTAATATTCATTGCAGAGCATTTATAATCCACTTTATTGTTGTATTCCACTAATACGTCCCCGTTTTAATGGAACGTATTAAGGGACTGCGTTTCACCTTCACAAGATGCCAGAAGTTTTTCACGTTAAAATACCATTCTCGTGTGTTCAAATGATGCAAATATCAAAGCGAAGATGCCCATCGTAAATATTGTTTTGTTCCTTTACAATTGAGATTGTCGTAAATTTGAGGAATAAAAAATGACGTTGATGTGTTGAGGTTTCTGAAATGAGATATATTCATACAATAACGTAGTTCGATGAGGTAAATCGATTAATTGTCAGCATATTTATATCTCGCAGGGCAAGCGAAGATACTGCACAAAAATAATGTTTTAAAACATTTTAATCTTGGTAGGGTTTCGGTCAACATGTAACGCTACGCATCGGGAGGAAATCGTTACAAAAACATTAAAGTTGCGCTTTCCACGTGGCACGAATAGAAATTTGTTAGTTAGAATCATTCGAAATACATGGTGGGCTTCTGAATTTTTTAACAAACCTTTGTGGCAATTTAATTTTTTCACAATTCAGTTCCGACCAACTGAGCTTGTGTTTTTACATTAAAAAAATAAAGATATCTTTTTGATATGTAGCACCGTTTGAATGCGTCAGTTTGAAGGGAAAAACGATGCTCCGAATAAAATTCTGTCAAAAAATTTTTAATTCGGCTAAAGAAATAAAGAATTTTTAATCTATACCTGATTTAAAATTTCTTCCTCGGTCCCTGAAAGCGATTTAATGTGAAAACTTTTTCTTAACCCATAATATTTTATATTAATTTTTTTCCTTCACTTTTTCATATGAAATGCATGGAATTTAATTAGCTGCTTGGCTTCGTTTAGCAGTAAAATAATAAATGCTCTCTTTTGCTGTCTGCCATCACTAATTTGTGTATTAAATCAACGATTTTAGACCGGAGGCGTTCATCCTGCAAAAACCCGATTCAAATTTCTTATTAATAGTTGAAAGCAATTCAAATCGCAATCTACACCAAAAAAACGCAGGAATGTTCGTTAGTTTGAGGGAACTACTTCAATTTTATACATGTTTTCTTTCTTTTCATAAACGAAGATGGACTGCTTTATCTTGTCTCGGGTATCTTCAATAAAAAAAATTACATTTTTTTGCTTTCGGAACAGAGTAATGCTGTTAATTTAAGCCTCATTCTAATTCTGATATTTCATAGTGTAACGAGAGAGAGAGAGAGTGTCGCCAAAAAAAGGAAATGTAAAATTTACTCTTCGTTTCTTATTAGGCATAGGAAATGTCGTCCATCCTACTTGCCTTGAATAATCTAACCTAAAGTGACATTTTCCATGTTTATTAATGCCCATTTTCCTTTCCAGCTGCTTTTTCCTTTACTTTCTCAATGTCGACCCAGTTGTGGGGAAAATAATGAGGCATCGCTTCCCGTTTGCTTTCCCCGGCAAGTGGCTGCGACCGTTCCAGGACTTATTCCAGAATTTCCCAAAGTTTTCCTTAATTAAATGACTCCGCAACCGTCTCGCGGATTCCGGTTCATGCGATTGCCGTCTGCGGCGTTCGCAGTGCCGAGCTTTGTTCGGGTAACTTTTGCTCGGCGATGTCATGATCTTTGCATAAATCTGCTTTGGCCACGTTGCTTATCGGTCGGCTCTGCCGTTTGATTGCATCGAGAACGGGAGGTTCGAATCGCTGCGACGCGAATTTTCCGTCTGCAATAACGATCGGCGGCCCCGCCGCCTTTCGGAATCCTCGCCAAAGATCGCTGATTTTTCCATGTCGGCAACTTCGCAATCGAATAAAGTAAAAAATCCCGAAGGAATAAAGTAAGGATTTTTTTTTTTTCTTTTTGTCCGGAGAAGGCTCCGAAAGGCATCGATTTATTTGCGCCATCAGTGTCGCTTCCGTTGCACACAGTGGCGAATAATGCCAGGTACTCTCGTGGAACTATTTAAGGGATTTGAGTCTCCCTTTAAGGTTATCGCGATCATTTCGGCATCGTTCCCGATGAAAATCGATGAAACATCCCTAAGGTTGAATGCTAAAAAATGCAAAACGTTCTCTTCCAGCCTCACTTGGGGACTTAAAAGAGGATTCGAATGAACGTTCATGTCAAGAGCATTTTATAATATCATATTGGAGTTATTATTAATGGTGACAAGCATAATGTCCACTTCATAAAATTTTTAATGTTTTTATCTCCATTTTCACCTAAAACCATTCATTTGTATCTATAACGTAAAACGTGTTTGAATTTAATAATTTCTCGTTATGTGACAATTTAATAAAGCAGCAAGTTAAATAAGATTATACCAAACATGATGCTCAGGCTTAAAAAGGCACAGGAGAGAGAGAGAGAGTTCGATGTGTAATCGAATCAATATACTTCGATTTTTCGCATCTTCCACAAGTATCTGAATCATAATTTCTGTTATAAAGCAGCTATTTGATTGGAATGGAATTTACATTGGATCTTATCAAGCGTTAAAATGTATGTAACACATTCCGTTCATAATTCGACTGTTGCCACTTTGCATTTCATTCATTTTAACTTTTGTCGGTAAAGCATTTTTAAAATGCTGCAATCACATCTGTACATTTCGTACGTAAATGAAAAGGGTTATTCTTTAAAAAATACGGGGCCGTGACATTTTTGTAATTATCGGCGCGTGTTAGAAAATGAAAATATTCAGCATCAAAAGACGCTTTTAAAATAATCCTGGATCACGTAAAGTATTCAGTTGTTCGGAGATGAAGAACGTGTATTTCCATATATAAGAAGCACACTTTTAAATGAAAGCGAAAAATGATATTTCACGGGAGATGCGAAACCGAATCCTTCAAATAGCATAAGGAAACACCTTATTTAAGGTAATTATCGCGTTTTGTCTCGTTCGTCAAAATCCGATGTAATCCTGACATTTCCGTAAAATCTGCGTTTTCGCTTATTGAAGGTTTTCCTCTCAAGCTGCCTTTTCGCTGTGTTCCCTTCGTCTGCAGTTGCAGCACCTCGAAATGGTTCCTTTAATTGATGTTATTTTTCAGGTTTTTCTCCCGGGTCGAGAGCGGTTCGTGCCGCCGAAAATGCCCCTCAAACGACCAAAAACCAAAGAAGTTTTTCCCCGTCAAGAGAATATCTCTCCCTGTACGGAGATGAAACGGGAGATTGTGACCTGTCGCAAAAGTCTGCGAAGTCGTTCCCCGACCCAGCTGCCCCGTTTAAGGTTTTGCTGCCGTTTGCCGTTGGGCCCGGTCGTTTGGACCCTGTGACTGGCGGTGCAAGATCGAGGAGGTTAAAGCATCGTTTTGCCTGCGGCACCGTGCTCTTTGTCAGCCGGGTTAATAACAAAAGTCGGATATTTCAACGAAATAATGCCTCTCGCTCTTCCAGCGGCAAGGAAAGACGCCAACCGAAAGATTTCGGAATTTAGAAAATGTTACAGATACGTCGAATGTGCGGAAGTTTATCAAAAGCTGCCGCAAAAGATGGAAAAGGGCAAATAAAGAAGAAACAATAAAGGAAATTTCGCACGGAAATATGTGCATAGCAAGTAGCTCCGTTTAAGGGTGGTAAGGGCGTCTCCTGAGGGAAGCGCGCCCGAAATTAAGATTTACAATAAAACAAAAGCCATAAATTCGGCTTTGTTATTGCTCCGCAAGATATGAAACAAACTGCTGTAAGAGGCGGAGACGAATGTTTCGACGGGAGCAAAAAATTTGGACGAAAATTTACGCATTCATTCATTCATTCATTCATTTCGTTATCGTTAGTGATAGATCCCGAGAAGACTTAAACTTAATTACGAACGCTTTTCAGCTAATAGTATCGTTTAACTAAATCTTTAATGTCTTCCCAACGAGGAGCAAGAGAGAAAAATGTGGAAAATTGACTTCTTTCCAAAGCGAGTGCAACCGGGGCTTCGTTTCCTGTCCAAGATTGTTAAACTTTGGACGAGTTTCGGCTTTGGAGAAGAGCGAAAGAGAAATGGAAGAGAGAATTTAACTTTCTCGAATTTTCCTCTAGAAATTTTCAGGAATCTCGAATTCAATTGGATTTTCCAAAATTCCTCCCGGACTAAAGTGCAAACACTCCAATTAGCCGCCTGCAATGGCCGCAGCGAAAAGGGGAACGCAATTCCGTGCATTTGCGTCGGGCAACGCCGGGAAAAGTCCGAGGGAAAGCGGCTTCCGTTTTCAGTTTTCCGAACTCCGTTTGATCCGATGAAAATAAGGCTCCGAACGATTCAGCAAAACACAAAGGGAATTCACCTTTGAATATTTTCGCAATAAAACCGGCGTACAATTTGACCGAAAGGAAGCCTCTCCCACGGGCCGAAGCATCAGCCGTACCAACCCGCGCGAAAGGAGAGGGAAGAGATTTGTTACTCCTGCAGGAACGCCTTCCAGAAAACTGCGCTAGTAAATGCTCCTTCGGGATCGGGTGATATTTGGATCTCGATCAATCTTTCCAGATTTCTGCCCTGGACCAGATTTTTCAAACGGAGCCGTCACTGAACGGGGGGCGGGAGAAAAGCAGAAAATGGGTTAATTCGGCTTCGGTTTGGAGTGGGCCAGGTCAATTCTTACGGACGAAAGTTCCTCTTTCGCACTTCCGAGGGGAAGTTTTCTCGCGGCAGCGGGACGCAGGGTGCGCAGGTACGTTTACGTTGTCGAGCCGAACCCGCCGACGAAGCGGAAATCTGCAAGCGGGAAAAATTGGTAGCGCACTCGTACAGGAGGCTCCAGTACGGTGCCAGGAGTGGATGTCTGCAATCGTCGGCCGAAAGGTGTGTGGAAACGCGTTCTCTGCTGTCGGAATAATTTAAAATTTAGATGGGCAAAATGAAATTAACTTTTTTTATTAATGCGCGTTTTCTGAACCGCTTGAGAGGAGACCAGATAGGCAGAGCCAAATGCACCTGTGCTCTGTTCTCATTCGGCATACATTAACACGACCGGTTATTAGTTGGCTTCAAAAACTAAGCCACTTTTATGAATAATCATAACTTTTCAAAAAAAAAAAAATTTTTTGCCCCTCCCCGGAAGTAAAACATTCTCATCGACCTGAAATGTATTTCATTTACGCGTCAGGTACGGAAAATTAGGTTTTCGTTTATAACGATGAAATTCGCTTAAAACGATGCTTGTATCTCGGCGGATTTTTTTTTAACCTCCGCACCCATCAAATCGAACCTACGACTATTCGAATGTTAAGAGCGCTTTTAAGTGTCCACACTGTTTGTGTCACGTAAGTGTGAGCGCCCAATTTCGCATTCAGCAACTTTTACTTTAAATTTTCGATGCCGCAGCAAAATATATATATGTATCACATTAAAAAAAAAAATGAATTTACACCGTTTTCAAAAGTCTGCTTAAGATGTGAAATTTTTGGAATTATCCATCCTATATATACTATTAATCAAGTTATATCGTGAATAAAATAATATAACTGAACCGATCGCTTCTTTTTTCTCATAAAAACTGATATTACAAGCAGTTAAAAAAGTGTAAAACTGGAAAGGGTTTGGGACAGAAACGAACAGAAGAAATGAGCGTGAGTTTGACGGTGAATTAAGCCAAAGCAAGATAGATTAGATCGCCAACATTAAGATTTAATATGGATTTATTATTTGCGTGAAAAATGTATAGCATTATAAAATTAATATTTTCTGGACCGGTGAAAAAATATGTCCTTTCCGTTTGATTCACGCCCCTTTTCCGGTGGTGAAAATGAATTATTCAGATTAGAGCTTGTTGACAGGGTGCTTCGCTGACAAAAAAAAAAAAACCCCCGGGGGAAAGTTGGGATCGATAGCTGACAAAAATAAAAATGAAATTTTTAAAAAAGAAACTAATATTTTATTTGTTGAAAAATGCGTCAATGCATAAATTGGAAAAGGAAAAAAAAAAAAAAAAATGAAAAATGAAAATTGCCCAAGGCACCGCAGGATTTTCCCTTATTTATCTGCTGCATGTGAAGCGGATCGGGGAATGGGGGTGCTAATTGAATGTAATGAACCGTCCGACGGTGAACATTTGGTTAACAATTATGGAGCGGTACACAAACTAAATACAAATTGACGAACTTATGTGCACGGAGCTCTTCGGTAAGACGTTCAGCAGCACGAATAAATTCAACGCAAATCGTCCAAACTCGTCACAAAACAACAGGTTCACATTAATTTTTCTTTTTTTTCAAACAGATCTCTTCCAGTGTATCAAGTGCAGTTTCATCCAAAAGAAAAAAGGCGTGTACTTTTTTCCGTTTTATTTTACCTTTATGCATCTTTTATTGCTTTAAAACACGGAGTCGCAGTTCGGGTTGCTGCATCCTTCCGTGCAGAATTTTATCTGGAAACCCGAGGCGTGACTCGAGCGACGCATCCATGCGATTTTACGCTGGAGATATCGATACGCTAAACCGATTATTTACGTGAAAAACGTACACAGTATCGCGAAACTATTTACGCTGAGATTAATGCTGAAGCGCACCTAATTTCATTTCGTCCTGTGCACTCTACAGCGGCCCGATAAGAAAAAAAATTCAAGATATCAAGAACTTTTATTCCTTTCCTGTTTGCCTATCGTAATATCTAAGTAATATATCGAAAAGGCAGAATTCCTTTTACTCGAGTGGCCAGGAGGGAAATTTTTGAGAGAGAAACGGGGAAAAAGATTTTTTACTTTATTTTTATCTTAGAGAGAAGTTTTTCCTGTAGAAGCTTAATGCATTCGCGCAGGGAATTTCCCTTTGATTTCTTGATAATTTATTTTATTACTATTCTCAACCATCGGAACAAACCACATTTTTCGGTTCAAGTATTGCAGAAACTTTTTTTCGTTGACATGTAGGTAAGGTTCGGCCTTTTTGCCCGTAATCATGCTTCGAACTGTGATAAAAATTACGAATGTTCTTGTTGATTTTCCGACTCTGCGACGACGATTTTGGAAGCGCAAAAATTATCCTAACAAGCGGGGATCTTTATGACAGTGCGTTCTTGACATTTTCATTTAAAGCCCGGCGTTAATCTCGTTTGATGTACGTATTTCGTTTTCATTTGATTCATTTACAGATATTTTTATAAAAAAAATTTTTTTTTTTTTTTTTTTGCCTTAAAGGAAAAGTTTAATGCGGTAACGGCGATTTACGTTTTTTTAAATTAATTTCGCTAAAAGGATTAATCAAAATATTTGGAGCGTCGCTCGTTTGTGCGGCAGAAACGGCAGCATGCGGAAAAAGCTTCGGCCACGTGCAGGGGACCGGCAAGCAAAAGGAACGCTGCGGGTGCCGAAGAAAAATCGGCGCGCCGACTGCATCCCGTCAGCGTTTACATTTCGATCGAGCGACAGCAAATAGCCGGACGTTTCGGAACGAAAATTTTCCACTTTTCCGGAATGGCAAGAAATTTACCCGTCTCTCCGTGGCGTCTCCCATTGCACGGCGTCGACCTTTTGCCGGAAGGGCGAACGCACAAGCGAAGATTTCAATTTCTAATGAATGCCCTCGCTTTTGCCCCGCATCAATTTGCATTCTGACCGGAGATTGAGTTGCATTTTGAAATTTTCCACAGCGTTCATGTTCGACTTGAAGAAATTCGCTATTCGCTCATTTTCCCCACCTGAATTCCAGCTCATTTTTACTCTACTCATGCAGAATTCGTTCGGGATGTGTTAAGCGTGAAAAAGGAAAATAAAAAGAAATCCACCGAACGGCCAAACTTAAATTACTTCGAAGAGTGGCGCGCACTTGAAGTAGATACAGATTTATAAGTGTCTGCGATTAATAAATAACACGGTTTTCCCTTGCCTCTATCCACGCGACCGAAATCGCGATTTTTAATGTTGGAAATGGCTATAAACGGTTTTGTAAAAAAAAAAATAAAAAAAAATAAGGAAAATCTATTCCCCGAGATCGGCATCAGAAGGTTGGGAAAAGGATAGGTTCAGATGTAAAGGAAAGGTTAAAAATATTGAAAGATTTACTCGCTTTTTAGATTTCTTTCCACAGTGGCACCAGATGCGACGGTGCCGATCTTCGGCCGGTGTCACTTTAATCTTGCTCGTCCCAAAACCTCTTAATCCATTTCTCCAGGTTCACCTTTTCGACCTAGGCAAATGAAATTTTTGACATATTTTTTCGCTTTGCTACAGCACCTCGCAGATGTCTCAAATTCTCCATAAATCTGGGAAAAAAATTTTTTTCGGTTCCACCGGCGTCGACGCTCCTTTTTTCCGAAACCGGAAAAACGTGACGAATGCGAATTTCCCTAACTTTTCCTCCGCGAAAATCGAAAATGACACAATCGGGGCGCTTGCACACTTGCCCGGAAAAATCTCTTTCGCGGCAGTTCCCGGGTATATTTTTATTTTTTACTCGTGGACTTATATTTATGCTGATTAAATAAACATTTCCTGTAATGAAATATTTGTCGGGTGGCTTATTCGAACGAGATTGCATTCGTGAATGAATTTCCCGGTGTTAAATAGATTGAAATGGTGGGATTAAAAGGAAAAAAGGAAATGCCGAGATGAGATAAAAACCAAATTGCTTTTCCAACAAAGGAAAAAAAAAAAATCCAAAAATTAATGGAATGAAATGGGAAAAAAGAGAGCAGGAGCTTCAACTAAATCGAAAAGAAAATGATAAGATTTTTGTTCTCGCCATCCACTTTCTTGCCGAAGATTTAAGGGACTCTCGGGAGCCGTTGAAGGTGTAAAGCGGCCATTTAGAGGAAACAACTCCGAGGCCAGACATATGATACTCCGTAGCGCATCATGCAGTCATCATCGGGGTCTAACAGCAGCATCTGCTTTGGGCGTTCTTAGCGTAACTTCCTGCAGGAGCACACGCAACGGGAACCTCTGCAATTTCGCACCAAATGCGGTTCGCTTTCTGGAAAGATTTTCGGCGGCGTCGATTTGCTCGTTGCCCCGCGCTGCGACGCAGGCAACGATCGCGAAATTGATGTGTGACACGCAACCGGATTGAATTACGATAACCCTGTCTGCTTTTCTCATTTCGACAGCGTACGTATCCGGTTTCTGTGAATAAATGCAGATCGATAATTTTCGAAATTCCGGTGTACGCGCAGCTCGGATGGAGGAGCGTGACATTTTTCGAAGTTCTGGAGTCTCCGTCGCCTCTTCCTTCCGGTTTTTCCGTGCTTCCGCTAATTCGATCCTTCCTCTCTTCGCACCCCCCTTGGAGTGTCGCTTCCCGCATCGCGCACACTTTTGGGCTCTCGGGTTCCTGCGGCAGAAGCCAATTTATGTCGGCCGACCGGAAATGCGGAATCGGAAGAAAGGACTCTGCTTTTAGTCTTGAGACGATTGGCGGTTCGCTGTAATGAATCCATCTTCTGTTTTACTTGTCTGTACAAGTATACTTCTGTGTACTTGTCTGTCTACTTGTTTTACTTGGTTACTGCAGCTGTGAAAATGGAGGAACAGAGCGCATTTATTTCTGAGTTAGTTGCGATCTCCGCTTGGTTTTTAAACTTTCTACCGGCAGCCCGACCATCAATATTTCTTAATGTAAATTTTAAAACAAAATAAATATTGCGGGATTAATGTTTGTACACTGATTTTCCCGGCGGCAGATTTTTGTTTAAGCAATTTTCCTTGAGCGTAAAAAAAAAAAAAAAAATGAGACCACTCCAGACAGCCCGCGAATAAATCAAAGTCTGAGAATAATTTATTGTTTTTCATCAGCAATGCACGGCTTTGGGTTAGCATGGAAATATTTGACTACTTTTACACGGCACTGTGATCAAGCTCTTAATGATTCCATGCAATTGTATTATTTATACGGATTAAACCCGATTCGGTTCTTCAACATGGGAAACGGGTGCAGAAGCATTGCCTTTCCCCTGTGGAGCCTTTGGTTTTTTCTATAAACGTGAAAATAATTCAGCGATGAATGTTCATGAGTGAAATTTCATGCCATCCGTGTTCACTGACTCATTGTTCTCTTTCGTTTTCCGTCGAAAAGATAACTTTTAACTCAAATCAAAAAGGTCCGCATAGACTTTATCTTGTTGTAACGTAAGAAAGGGACATTCTCTATTTACAGATTTTAAGATATTTTTAAATTGACAAATGCTAACTTAGCCATTTACGTTAAGCGTAAAACTGATATATTTCAGTTTGTTACAAAATCGCTTTTAGCTGAATCAATCTCGGTTTAATTTGCGAGATTTTTGGAGCAGGGTATTAAATTTAGTCAGATTGCTAATACTAATGAGTAAAATTTATTTTGAAATTCCAATGCAGAAAGGGAGATGAAACATTTCCAAAAGGTTACGATAGAATCATTATTTAAAAAAAGAAAAAAAAAATGTACTGGCAACGATAAATATTCGGAAAGATGGAAGCTCATGCACTCGTATGAAAGATCATTAAAATTTAATTCGAAGATGAGAAAGGAAAATTTATCTCTTTTCGGAATAGTTTTGAATCGTGATTTGTCTCGGGGAATTATACAGAAATCACGTATATATAAAGATATTGACGATTCAATGCTAGAAAAATATTGCGGGAGACAAATTTAAAAATTGGGCGATTTCGGTTTGAACAAGGTGGAGTCGCAGTATTTTTTGATCGCGAATATCTCAATATTTGGGAAAATAATTTTGATAAATTCAAAAAAGAAGAATACCTTAACTACTTGGTGTTGCACCAATCATATGGAGCTTTAAGCGAATCTCGAACTCGATTGCTTAGGTAAATTATCCAAAGTCCCCGAGATGTTAATATGGCGTACATTTTTATATCATCCTCGTTTGTGGACTTTAAAAAATCATTTTTATTTCATTGTGCCTTTTGATATGTGATTTATCCTTCGCGGCGAGCTTTATTTGGGTTTACTGAAGTAACTCTGCATTAACGTGGAAAGCAGGCTTTTGCAAGGTAATAATAATACGGATCGTTACAAACTGCTATCGAAAATACAGAGATTATTACTACGGAGAATTTAGACTGTTTATGGCTTCATTAAAATTGATTTTGAATAATCCATGTAATTTCCATCATGCTGGGCCTTTAAAGAATAAAAAGTAACGAAGACAATGGATTTAAATAAAATTATGTATAAGGACCGCTTATAAATATGACAACCTAATTTCCTATTTTGAGGGGATGAAATAGCTAATGGTTATAGAATCTTAACAATAATAAGCTGCTTCTCTGCATTGAAAGAAATGAAAATGATATCGATTCGTTTTTGATACGGATCAGAATGTACTTTCCTAATGAAAAAGTTCTCGAAGGGAGGCTTTTACATGGGGTGAGCGTTACATCCCTTTTGGGATTTAATAACCTGACCTAACATGCGACAGACGCCGAGACCGTGTATTTCTCCAACTTTCCGGTCGCTAGAATCATAAGTGCATTTGCTGGCCCGACAATTCAGACGAATGCAGGGGATCATGGAATATCGAGGATGGAAAGGGGAAATAAACGGAAAAACAATGGAAAAAGACAGGGAGAATGTCGCAAAATCTGCGGATTTGCAGTCAAACGGAATCGACAACGCTTCTTCTCTTCTTTCGCCTCTGTATTCTTGCATCTCAGCGATCTGTCGGTTTCACAACTCATCGAATTGATCATTCAAGCCATTCCGCTGGCGTCCGAATATCGAAAATGAAAAAAAAAATTTAATCTGGAAAATATGAAAGCTCCGCTGATGGCGGTCATCAGGGGCCTTCTGTTCGTCAGGGAATCTTGGTAAGAAGTTAGGGGAATAATTTGACTTTGGCTTCAGACGCACAGATTTTTTTCACATTCGAACGACAGTCAAAAATATCACGCGTGGAAGGATGGCCTCATCGGCTGCATCTCAGTTCTCACGACGGCACTTTTGCGTCAGCAGGGGATTAAAATCTGTAAAATCTTGGTAATATCCTCGAAAGCTGATCTGAAGGAGCATCAAAATGCAAGCTGAAAAACTATACTTTTTAAATACGACGTCGACGAAGCAAAATATGGACTTTGGGGAGAGATCCGCACAAGCCGTATCGTCATTCGAATTTTCTGAAGTGGAAGGCTTAGCCTTGTTAGATCTAGAAGCCCTTATGACAAACTGACAGTTGCGCTGTCGTATGAAGAAGGTGCTGCATCGTTAAGGATTCTATGCGAAATTCACATTTTGGAAGGAAAAAAAACGGTTGTTACCATTATATTTTTCGATAGGGTTCGGAATTCAACCCCCTAAGTCTAGTTTTTAATTATAAGTGCGAAATATTTATTGCCACTTTCAGAAGGACCATTTGTACGTAATTGTTAAGCTTTTGCTCGGTAAAAAAAGGTAACTTACTGAAGCACAGAACTGCAGACACAGAAACGGTAACTTTGGATAATGTGATAGTGGAAATTCTACCATATTAAAGACGTTGCATGCTTCGGGAATACTTTTCGTGCAAATGCGGCAAGGAGATTTTAAATAATCTTTATTTTCCGTCATTTCGGTTGGGAAACTTAGCTCTTGCGGCGAAACAACAGGCAGAAACTGCAGTAAGCGTAATCCCGAGGAATGGCCGATAGTCACTTTTGTATCGGGGAAAATACTTTCAACTCATAAAACATTTTAAGTAACAGTTTCTGACCCTGGAAAGCTGAATTTAAAATTTCTGAAACGCGAATAATTAGATTTAGTTTTATTTAAGGGGCAATACGGTGTACAGATAACGAGGATTCCCAAACGTTTCATCTTGACAACAGCGGACACGAAAGCCGGAAGATTCAACATTAATTCCCGGTGCTCATCGAAAGCGTCTTGAACTCTGCCGTGAGACAACTCTGAAGCTTCGTGAGAGAATCGAAAGACTCAATAATATTTATGTTTCCCGCATACATGTGCATTGTATATTACAAAAAACTAATGTAAAAAAAGAATACCGAATCGGAAACTTAAATCTCGGAAATAGTTTGAAATAACATTTAACGATATTATAAACCACTGCAATGCTGGTAATGCAGTTGGAAATGCGTAATGCAACGAAGATGGTTTATTAAAAAATAAAAAGCAGCTTTCCATCATAACTTGATCTAATCCATTTATTTAGTTAAACAAATTCTTTAAATGTTTTATGTACACCGAAAGAGCTTTAAAATAAATCTTTTCTAATATAATCCGCGCACCTTTTAATTTTATAACTTTATAAATATAATTTACATTGGGGGGGAAAATTTAATCGAAATTCACCATTGTTGTAAAGGAAGTTTAAGCGTTTAATAATTTATAGCTTGGCGGTTATACCGGAGCGCTGCCGGAAATGGAGGCTCAACGTAAAATGCGCATGCTTAATGCTGTCGCAAATAATACTGGTTTGTGCGTGACCACTGAATTGCACATCTCCTGCAAAAGGAAAGACCAAAGGCGCCTATCCCTGTACAAAATACTTCTTACAATTACAGTGTTTTGTCGGAAAGTTTCTCATCCGTGAAATGTTTTCTTTTAAGAATATGCTTAGCTTAAATTCGCTTTGAAAACGCTTCAGCGGAAAACTCTAATCGTAAAAATTCTGTGGCTTGTCCACCATCGTGATACGTCTGCAAAGCGAGCAAACTTTTTGGAAACGTTGCATTGTTCAAGGAAAAAAAAAAAAAAATAAATAAATAAATATTTTTCTCCGATTTTCCGGAAATACACTGGCTTGTAACAATATTTTCCATTTAGGTTTTTAGAAATTTTTAGACATGTTGCTCGATATGGAAATTGAATGCGAAGCAAAATATATTTATTTTGATTTAATATAATTTAGTTTTAGTAAAATATCATCGCAAAAACCTTTCCTTAAGGATTGCATGAAAATGTACATGCCACACGATGCGGAGCGTTAACTGATATTATTAGTATATTGTACAGCGATTGTAAAAGATGTTTAAGGGCGCCAACGAGTGTGTGCCAGATTTCAAAGCCTTCTCCCTTCGTCAGCAACATACCGAATTCCTTTTACTTTTAGTTTGCTGATGATACACACATTGTAGGAAACTCGATTATAGAGCAACTTTTTGATGGGGAAATCTAAATTCAACGACGATTTAAAAAGGAATGACATCACCAAGCTGCCTCTTGTTCTTATTTTCTAGGGTAATAAATCGTATATATATCAAAACAATATCATAAAAAGGAAAACGGGTTTTTATAATAAAACGGAAGGTGCAATAAATATCGATTTGGTTGTATTGTCATTTTATAGGGAATTTAAATGTAGGTTTCCCGTTGACATAGTCAATATCAATGAAAGAGAATACAAAGCCAGCGACATCTGTTCCACATTTTTATGTGATAAATGTCCTTAATATTTATCTTTAGAAAAGCTGATTTCTGCTTTGAGGTTGTTTTCCCAGTCGTAACTGTACAAGTATGTATCTTCGCTGTAGGAAAAACTTTGTAATGTCATTAGGCTAATGGTAAGAAGGAGAAGGATGGCATCTCGGAGGCGGAATTTCGGCTTGTTTCGATGTATGAGAAGATTTTTTTTTTTTTGCTGAAAATGATTTTCTTTTGTGTGAATCTTTCTTTTTTATTCCGTCAAATTTTCTTACACGTATTATTAACCACATATGCGTGATATCGATGGATGGCTCAGAGCTCATTAAGCCACTTAAGATAAAGCTCAAACTATTCTCTTAATGTTAATTTTTTGAAAAAGCTCGGGCCACAATTTCTTTTTTATTTCTTCTTGTTCGTGAGCGATAACTGATGCTTTCTGCGTGGATCACTTAGGATAATAGTTTTAGGCGGTGAAGTTACAGTTTTTCCGACGATCATTTAATATTTTAAAATCTCATTTGGAAAATGTTCCATAAAAAGAGAATTTAAAATGGTCGGACATGTGCACACGATTATAGGTTTCAGGTCTCATTCCATTTATGCAGTTATCGGCAGTATACATCGGCTATTCGACAGCAGTCATTAAGTTAATACATTTTACTCAGTAACATTGCCCCGATGCCGAACACTTTGAAGAATTATAAACATAACTAAGTTTACAATAAGCTATCCATCAAAAGCGGACATTTCGGAAAGCCTCCTAAAGCTCCGAGTATCGAGCCATTTTAAAAAGATATATTTCTTCTGCTGTTTTCATGGAAATTCCCTTGGGAAGTTTCCGTACAATCATTCATGATATTCTTCTTCGGGGCGATTAAAGGAATTTCTTGGATTCTTGATGTCTAAACTCCAAAAAGGCAAAACGTCGTTGCGAAAGTTTTCAAAATGCCCATGCGTGCAGGAAGAAAAAAAAAAAAATACCTAACCTAACCTCAAAAGAAATGCAGTATTTCGTTAAGCTGTGGAAACTCGGAAACTTCAAGTTTCATATTCAAAAATCACTTTGTAGCGAAGTTTAAGTTACCCAACTGAGCTTTGGGAGGATTAGATTTTTTCATGGCACAAAAGCGCGAGTTTTACTGCCGGGATTAATATCCGAGTGGATCAACCGCATTCCTGCGACTGTTAATTTTTGGTTAATTTTCTTAATTTTCCTCCGAGGCGTTACTACTGAAATTCGACAAGGCGCTTCGCGTTCGCCGCGCGGTCTCTTGATCGGACGCAAAGTGCTTTTCGAATGAACAAGGTTCGGATTTCAGTCATCCCACGAAGATCCGATGCGTCGTCACGAGGAACCCACGGATTTTGAGATACATACTGCAAATATGAAGAAAATTCCTCGGATCGTGTACTTTCGGTTGGAACAAAAGCATGCGGGTTTCTTGCAAAAGTAAAACATTAAAATTTGCCTTGTAACAAAATGTATTTAATTTTTGCCAACCTCCACAAGGGAAATTTCTAATTTTGAAGATGATGCGGGCCTGCTTTCAGCCAGTCTTCTGAAGTTCATAAAATAAAATTCAAATAAAAATGTCCTCGAAAGAACAATTCTCTGACTGAGTGCAGCAGCTTTTATACTTTTTCCTTTTGTTAATAATTCAGACTTTTTATTGAGGCAAATAAAGTTATATTTACGGCTGAGTTTGTTTAGGCAATTTTATTTATTTATCTTTCTGGGCATTGTAAATTGAAACAAAAGATTTAAAACCGTCACAAGACGGATGGTTTTCGCGGCCGATGATGCATATCCGTTAATATAATATATCTTCTCTGATAGGTGGAAGTAAATATGAATTAGCAGTCAGTGCTTGTGCGATTAGTTAACGACCCAAATAAATCAGTACCGAGAGCCGCGGCAACGGATACAATCTTTATTGTCGTAACATGTGTCCAGCGGGCTTTGCAATTAAGATAAATAAGTTCAATTAACGTACAAACTTTACCGAAAAACCAGATTGCCCAACAATATAAAGATTCTTTTAATGAACGTTTTGCAAGATATAATTACCGCCGGTTTTCTGGGGAAACTTATTATCGTCCTGAATGCTTACATGCTCCACAAGTTTTGCGACGGCAAAAATAGAGTTGAAATTAGAAAAGGCAGGTCAGGTTAAGATGAATAACCCGTTGAAGAAGGAAAAAGTGCGTGAACACGAAAATGCGTGGAGTCATCGGATGATGTACGCAAAACAGGGGCAATCTCGATGGTGCAACAATTATTTGCGGTGCAAGAAATGAAATTTTAAACGCAACTGAGTTTGATACTTGAAATATTTACCGAGGAACAATTTTCGAATCATTTCACGGTTTTATTAGTAAATCGCAGTGCAAAATTTCGCATTTCTTAGCTCGGCAGAACGCTTGAATTAAGTTTCAAAGTATCTCAAAACAAATGCAGCTAATACGGTTGATATTGATCACGCCTGCAGTTATAAATGGACAGTGTTCTATTTGAGGCTTCCGGCAAATTCAAAGTTTGAAAAAAAAAAAAAAAATAACAGATGGGAAAAAAGGAAACGGAAATGTGTGGAACGAAGATTTCATTTTTCCTGACATATTAAAATTAAACGTCATATCTAAACAATGCATTTCTGTTCTACTTTTTTTAGCAGCAGAACTCTTCCTAACCGCATGGAAACCTTTCTTTTTTTTTTTTTTTCCTTTTCTATGCGGATATTAAAGTTCGATTCCACAAGTTTAATGCCGGGCCTTTCGTGTTTTCCTTACTTTTTTTAGATTTTGGAATAAAATTAATTTCTGCGGGCACTTCTAAAATGTGACATTTATCTGCCGGAGATGACTTCTGGAAATATTTACTCACGCTGAACGTGTGGCAGCGGTCTGCACGTATGGGAGCTATGCACCGGGCGGGCCGCAGGCATTTCGTCGTTTTTATTAAGGTGTCGATTTTCGGTGAACTGCTGAAATTCCGGAGCCATCGGATCAAATCAACAGAAACGGAAAGTCGGAGGCGTTTTACGTGTCCCGAAGGATTTTAAAATACGAATCCGTATGATCGAGAATTATTGAAAAAATTATGTACAGCAGGAAAAGGATTAGGCAGCTTTTATGTATCGCTCGCTCTCTCAAACGTGGGAGAGTGGAATTTTCTACATTTACGATCCTTTTGTGCGAGGTTTCGGAATGGATGTTAAGAGTGATCGGTTTTTTAAATGCTTAAAATCCGACGTTCCTTAACGAAATATTCAAATTGGGCACGTCCACCCGAGAGACCGTGCTTGTGTTTTTCGAAACTTACCGGTTTACGGCAAGCCGTTCGGATGTTACAGCTTGTCGCTTTCATATGGGAAACCGAAGGAACTTTCCGGGCATCCATTGTTTTGCAGAAAGAGTTAAGTCCTGTTCTATCTGGCGGAATGCTTTTTCCAGCAGCGGTTTATCCCCCTACGGTTTTCATTCGTAAAAATTAAGTTGACTTTAATTTCGTTCAAGAGGTTCGTTGCCTCCACGCTCTAAGTGAAAATCCAAACAGTGAAAATACAAATATTTGATTTTGGCAGCATGGAATTTTGAGTACCAAATGTGTTTGCGAACCTTCGTGTTCCAGCATCGGAGGAATTAGTGGAAAACTGTTTTTCCCTTTCAAACCGAATCCATTAAAATAAATCCTTTGCCAAAGCAACTGCTGTGCCTTATATGATAAATAGAAATTCTAATGGTGTTAACCAGCGCACGCTGAGAATGGATCGCGGGCCTCGAATCGTTATCCCGGAATGAATGGCTCGGAGGATTTGTCGCCTCTGTCAATGCCGAAATTATTTTACATCCCATTTTTATTTTAAAAGGATTACACGAAATTTCGAGTCACTCCGAGGCACCCGGTGCGCGGCAGAGGATCGTGAAAAATTATTTTTCGCACCTGAATTTTTACCATGTCGAGCCCTACGTTACCTCGCGGAAGGGACAGGGAAAATGATTCAAAAATCTCGCCAAGCGGCACCACCGAAAGGCTTGTGCTAATGCGACTGAAATTATTTCTGGAGCTGAAATTTGCTATTAGAACGATAATTTTTGTTTTTCGACTCGAGCAATTTCCCGAGCAGAGAAACGTAATGAAATTACGTTTTGGTCACCCTCTGGAAGGTCCCTGGACTGGTGATTTGGCAGTGGCATCAGTCAAAGGTACATAACTTTGAGAGGTTTGAGAAACTGGAAAAATAAAGGCGCGGAAAAATTATCCTCTGGAAAAAAAAAAAATCGCATTAACTTTTTTTTTTTTAGGTTTCCTCTTGAGCTGCAATTTTTTTAAGGTGCCATTAAATCATAATAACAGCATTAATTTGCATAACGGTACGATAATTCTAACCTCAATTTCACATTGTATCACTATCAATATGCGGAATGTTGATGGCATAAAATTTTAAGTAATTCTAGTTTGTTTACTTTAACTTTCGTTTTAATAAAAATTTAATTTTTGCAAGGCGAAGCAAAAATGGGGGAAATTTTAAAAATTGGTTTTTGGCAAACAAAGAATAAGTTAATGTTTTCCGAGTCTTTTCCGCGCTGGAAAAGTTTTATTCTTTTTTTCAAAGTTTATTAGCAGTGTCGGAAACGTCGGGATCCCGGATCGGTCCGTAAGGTTCGCCGAGCCGAAGGATAAAGAAACCGTGGTGGACACAGGGGGCAATCCTTCATCCTGATGGATGTAGCTCGAAGATCGCGCGAAGGATCTGTCGGCGGAACGTCTGATTCTCTCGATTTTTCTCTCCGCTTCGAATTGTCTTCGTGATCACGGCGACAGTTAAAGGAGCCCAGACGTGTGAAAAGCAACGTCGACAGCCTGGGAAATGTGACTTAACAACCTTAAAGGCACCGCCGAAGCCACTTCGCCATCAGCGATCGGCCCGTATTTTATCTCTCGTGAATTAAAAAGGCCGGCAGCGGATGCAAAAGAAGCGAATCGAGGGACGAGCCGGTATGTCTCCCGAGGGTGGAAGCCCTTCTTGGGGATGCTGTCTTACCCCATCGGGAGACGTTGATTTGAGCGATTCGTCCGAAGCCCCGTTCGTCCCAAGGGGTTAAAAGTTTCGACGGATCTATTGTTTCCATTTCCACACCGCAAGCTGCTAAAGTTAATTATAGAAAGGAAAACTTTTTTAATTATAGGCTTGTCACTGCAAAAAGTTTTCCAAAAATTTATCTCGGATATATACAAGTTGTTATGATATAGAAAAATGAAGGGTTTATAAGGCTGAAACTTTTTGGGTTGCCCGACTGGAAAAGCGATGCTCTCAAATTGTATAATTGCACAGAAAATTAACTGGAAAATTCTTTCTAAATTATATTTTCAAAATTTTTTAATTCTGATTTAATTTCAAGTTATGCTCCTAAAGATTTTTCTCAACGTTCGTTTGCCGGGATTCATCTTAAACTTTTTCTTCTCACGAAAGGTATAATGACGCCAATTTTGGACAATGCATCCTCCAGTAAGATCAGCTTGTGGCATTATAATAATTTTTAGAGGAAAAAAAAAAACTTTTCTTAAATCTTTTTTGCTAAATTCTCATATTTTTTTAAACAGCTTTTTGGCTCGGAAACATTGCGATGATTTTTTTCACATTTTCATTTAATGCAGAAAGCATAAAGTATATGATGCAACACATAATTTTCGAATGAGGAACATCAAAATTAATATACGGAAAGAATTTTGTAGCGCATTTGCAACGCATTTGTACTGCAACGAACTTATTTTTATCCGGTCTGTTTGCATGTCATGACCAAAATGTAGTTGGCACCGCTGCGAGTGAAGGAATTTTTACTTTTGCTAACATTTCTAACTTGGGGACGGCTGCAAACCAAGGATACTATTCTTGTGTAAAACCTTAGCCAAACGAAAATAAATATTGTCTTGCATTCACCGCAGTAAAATATTTGCTATGATCTGGCACACGAATCCAGAAAGGAAACTTGAAGAAGCGTCATTGGGACACCTCCTCCATATGTGGGTGTTACGGTTGCCTTTTACCGTAAAGCTCACTTGAAAACGGGAGGCTTGAGAATGCAGAAACATAAGAAAAGGCTGACATCTGCAAACAGAACCTTTCAGTCGAGCATATAAGGAATCCCTCGGGGGCCTCTCATGTTAGTTTTTTGTAAATTAGCATGGAGTTTCATTTGTATTCACTCGGGGACATGTTGTTTTTCCTTGGATCGTAAAATTGTTTCACTAAACCCAATAAAATTGTTTTCCATAGGTTAAAGCCTTCCGCGACAGTGCCGCTTCCCTTTGCCAGTTCATTTCCCATCAAAGTTTAAAATACGCAAAGGGATGGTGTCAAATGGAGAAATGCGCCCAGTATTTGTATAGATTTTAATCTATCTAGCATTTACTTACTTAAACAAAAACCCTAACCCCTCGACTTCAGTTTCAATCAATGAAATCAAGTATGGCACACACGGTACAGAAAGGCAAGTGTTTTGTCGAATATTTTTACAGTGTCGCCCTGGTTTCTTAACCTCTTTACCGTTCCATTCTGAAAAAGAAACCGGTCGCAATTTTTGCCGGTGATTTATCACGCCAGAGATTGATGAAAATAAAGAGTGCAGAAACGAGTTATTTATTACGGTCAACAATAACATGTGTAACACATTCAAATTTGCTGAATTTTATGTAATTTTTTTTTTGAAATGGTTGTTGCAACCGATGAATTTATCATTTCGATGCACCGCAAAATAAATTTCAGCAGTTGAATACCGGGTGGAGGAGGACTGACGAGCAACATATGACTAAAAAGGAGTTTTAAAAAAAGGCATTTTATGTTGCCATCAAAGGTTTTTTGCCGCATGCGAATAAATTCAATTTTATCACTGAAATTTAAGACAAAAGTGAATTATTCACAAGATGCTGGTTAATTGTTCGGCAGCGAGATAGACTTCCATGAGCGGAATAAATTAAAAGAACTCGGAAAGCCGTAGAAAATGGGTTGTACAAGAAAGGCAAAATGAATTATAAAGCGGAGTCGGTCGAAGAACATCAAAAGGGTTGACTTTTCCTCCCCTATTTGAACGCATTCTGCCAATTTAACAAATACCTTTTTCCTAGGGTTAAATTACATTCAGAAAGTTTATGGATTCTTTACATCATATCATTTTCAAATTTTATGATTACATTATTATCTGTACAAGCAGCGGTATTTTCAAAATAATCATAATTATATCAACTTGCTGATACAAATGAAGGGGATAATTTATTTCTGATTCATACACGGCTTTCGTTATTCTTCTTTCACTTTGCAGTAATAAGATGGAAAGTTAAAAATTTATATGCCGTGTGAGTAGAAATTTGCAGTCGTTAAAAATCGCAAAGTTTAAAGTTTTTGTCAAATTTATAAATAAAAAATTAAAATCGTTGCAATTCAAATTTATTCTGAATAATTTGGGGGTAAGATTTCTATTTAACATTTTTTTATGTATGCTCAATTGCCTTCATTATTCCCATGGAATTAGAATTAATAATAGACGTCCAAAGAAATGATTATTTTATTAATTATTCCATCAAATAACATCTTTGAAAACGATGGAAAAAAAAGGGAATGATTGAAAGGAAAATTATACATTTAGAACTCTGATTCCTCCACGAAATTTATTTTCTTTTTCATAACTTTAATCATATAATCACGAATATATAAAACTGTTTACATTTTTTTTTCAATGCTAATAAAGCTGCTGTTTTTACACAACAATAAATCCCTTTGTGGATGCGTCATTGTTTTAAAACATTACGCATTGTTCCGACTTTATAAAAATAAAATATCTTTTTGATATTGAAAATGATTTGCAATCATTAACTGCTGTGCTTGGCAGGCATTCCTTGGATTTGATTTTTGTTATTTTCTTCTTACCGAATCAATATGAATCATTTTACAGGGTAAAGTTAAAATTTAAATAAAAAATGTGAATTGTGACCGAAAATTATTAACACAACAAGGTTGATAGTCGCGAATAAATAAGCGATGGGCAGGGGTACGCTGATTAAATGTAACTAAACCTCCGCAGTTCCTGGGAAATAAAATGCGATTAATCTGAAGAATATTGCATGCAACGTACATTATAAAGATGCGGCATGGTTTTGCTGTACAAACGATATTTCAGTCACCCTTTCCGATGAAGCCAAATGAACTGCAGTAAATTTATAAAATGAGAATCAGATTTGCCATGTTGTCTTTTTATTTAGGGATAAATCCGAAAAGTGTAGAAAAGGTAGGATTAAAGAGAACCACAAATCACGCAACACAGACGAGAATGACGAGATTGCTGTTTTGTAGCGACAGTAAAGCTATGAAAATCTCCTGCAGCTTGCTGCGAGGGCACATGGTGATGACGTAATGGGGTAGTTTTCGGAATGACGCTGAAACTTCTCCATCGGTAACGTTCTGGATTCCATGCGCTCGGTCAATTTTTTTTTTCAGTGTCCTCACTTTGCATCCTATTACAACAACATGCATAAGCAATTATATTACATAATCTACAACAAATGTATAAAAATAAATATCTCTCTGTGTAACCCAAATCGAGCATTTTTTGAATAATATATGTTAATATTTCAAATTTTGAAATATTTAAACTGATTTTATTTATTTTGCCATCAAATCAATTTCATAAACTTTGTCCGTAAAACTTCTTCAAATACAAAAATTGTTTGAAGCAGAGAGGAGATGAAAAATATCATAAGTGGTAAAACAGTATTTTTGAGAAGAACAATGCATTCCCTTATAAAAATTGTTGACACAACTATGAAAAACGAACAGGCAAATTAAAAATTGTTTTGCATGTAACAAAAAATTAAATTATGCTTGAATTCACATAATTACGTGCTTATGCAACCTTTAAAGATAATATATTTTTCTGTGATGTGAAACGTCAATAAGAACTTTTTATTGAATCGAAATGGAAATTAAGAAGTATTTCCTTATTTCGGAATTATAAATATTTCCTCTACGTCGAAGACAAATAAATTTATTAACACGTTTATAAACACGAAATGGGAATATTCCGGTTGTTAACGTTCGGTACGTACATGTGTCGGCATTAGCTAGTGTGCAAACTATATATGAAATAACGAAAGCGTTTAGATGGGATTTGTCCGAAACGTAGATCACTTGCTAGGAATTTTCAAATTAACAGTAAATCAAGCGATAAAAGGTTTAAAACTTTGCTCTTCTCTGCTATCACTAAGCTGCTTGCAGTTTTCTCGTATTAGAACGAAATTTTTATTCCTCAAATTTAAATGTGACGTCTGTAGTTAACTAACTGTCCATACAATACAAATACCTGTGTTTAATACGGGCGGCGCTTAATCTCTGTGCAACAATACATAACTTTTGAAATGGACTTGTCGAAAAAAAATATAAGAGGAATCAAGGATTTTTACAACAAGGCAAATCGTATACGCAGCAAAAAGCTTTTCCGAAACTCACCTTTCTTTGTTTAAATTTTTTTATTTCCAAATGCAGCATTTGCGAATATATTCATTTGAATTCGATAAAAAATAAAACTTAATCCTAAGCTTTAAAAAACGTCGTTGGTTTTTAATGAAACACGTAAATTGGAAGGGATTTTCTAAATGCAGTATTATTTCCCTGCTTTGCATATATGTGAAAAGGGATTTTTTCCCCTTCTCCGGATTATGGTTTCCTTATGAAAGTGTCATAAAGGAAATGGTAGATGATGTCCGGTTTATCGTATCAAATGGAATTTAAAACCGAAAAGCAATAATATCAATAAAAGTGAGTTTTGCGCACTTAACAAATAGCCGATCGTTACGCATGCGAGGTTACAAGCGATTAAAACGACCCGCGATTTGAGTTTTAGCATCAGAAAATGGTCCTGAACTATGGATACGCAAACTGCAGCTTTCGTCAGTGGGTTTTTCTGAAAAAATCTTCGACCAAGCAATTTCTAGTTGATCTTTTCGCTGCGGACGACTGCCTCCTGCGAACACCAATCAGGTGCAATGCCTGGGTTTTTATCAGGCAGTTTTCGGGAGTTCTCCTCAAGCCAGGTCTGGGCGAATGCCCGTTATTTGTTAAAGCGGCAATCCATATCGGAATAGGTGAAAACTGCAGCGGCAAATGTCGAAAATTTGACAGCAACACGCGCCATTGACAGCTGTTTTTGATGTGACAAAAACGATGCCTTGAGAATATGTTGAAAATTTTAGGGGAAAAAAAAAGAAAATATTTTGAAATTGGTTCGCGTTCGTGTATCAAATATTTTTCTTAAAAAATTCCGGATTTAAATATTACCTGGATTTTAGGGTGTGTACCTATAAGATGGACGTTAGACTTGTAAAAGTAAACGTGTAATATTCTCGTCTTTGCGAAAAATATGCACGGTGATTTAAAAAAATTTATTTCACTTGCAACATTTACGATTCCTAAGTCGAAAACCACAATGAAAGGATCCTTAATAAAGAGGTATTCAGGTTTTATATAGGATTTTGTGGGAATTCCGCCTTTGTGACTATTTCAATTTATTACATTCACGCAATAGAATTTGAATTGATCTCATAATTTTAATTTTTTATTACAACAAGGGGAAGCCAATTTCACTGAAAGGAGTATTATTCTCAAAAAAATCATAATCATTAGTCTGTGTCGCTGATGAAGGAGTGCTGTCGTTGTAATTCTCACGGGTTTCTTAAGCATTTAATGACGATACCTTATTGGGTGTTCCATGAATTTTCAGAAGTTAAAAAACAATTAAATTTTCTTTTGAAGACAATGAAAGCACTGAAGTTGATCCTCGCCGTCAGACTTCTGTGAACAAAATGAAAAACGGAATAAGAAACTATATCGATTCTTCAAAAGAATATCCATTGTCAACCCCTTCGAGAAAGAAAATAATCTTATTTTTGCCTCTGAGAGAGTCAAAGAGGTCCTTTGCTTTTCTGAAGCCGAGGACCATTAAACGAATTGAATAGCAGATTGGCAAACATCAAAACGGGAAAGCTCGAACGACCGTGACGAGCCCCGTCAGCAAAAAAATAATTTAATAAAATGATTCGCAAAGGCCCCATTGTAAGCAAAAATTAAAAATTAATTAACTTTTTGACGGCTCCCTGAAGTGGATTCGCCCCGTTTTAAGCGACGCCCGACCAAGTTCTCAAACATCAAAGTTTTCGCTGCTGCCCCCCGAATGGTTTTCCTGTCTGGCCGCGAGTCACGAAGACTCGCGATTTCCGTCAGCGATTCAGCACTAAAAAACGAAAAAAAATTGCTCCGTATATTTCCCTTGGCACTGCTCTGCCTTATCCAAGTTTTTCGGGGTTTTCGGATTCAGAGGGAAATTTTCATTTTATTCGGAGGAAATTATTTTTTTTTTTTTTTGTTTTTTTTTGCGGATTTAGTCGGCCCGAAAATATTCAGCATTTAACCACTTAACACTGGCTCTCTCCAAAGTGCCCAAAATTGCTGACGACGAGCATAAAAACCGGAGCGGGGCACGAGTCAATTGCCCGTGACGAAGATATCACTCTCTTTGTTTTAACCGAGGTCCGTGCCCTTCCTTGTAAATTTCCTGTCGTTTCTCTGCGTTCATTTTCTCTTAATTTTAATTTGTGTTGCCAAAAAAAAAGAAAAAAGGAAAATTTTAATAATTCCAGTTAACGATGCAAGAAAATTTATCGGGCTCCATTTTCCCTTGTAATTTTTGGCCATTTCGACAGAGTTTTCCAGTCGAACTTTGAAGCCAAACAAGCAAAACCTAAGTTTCCGTTCTGGGTCGTGTCGTGGGGCGCCTTAAATGAGAAATTTATGCTGGTAGAAGTTACACGTTCTTTTTCTTAACCATAAACATAAACTGTAATGTATTGGGATTTTTTATTGTCCAGCACAAATTGACGTCTTGGTGGTGTGCATTTTTTTTTTTTGCGCACGGCCAACCGCTTTGTGGAAGCGGGCGAAACCTGAAACCAGAACTTCGATGAAAAACATTGTTTTCGGTTTGCTGAATCCTAGTTTGGGACTTACATAAACCTGCACGATGGTTTTGACAATTCATAACTAAGATCAACCTCGGGATTAATTTGATTCTTCTTCCTTAAAGGACTCTCCAAACAATTAATAATAAATTTCTAAACGTAGAATATTTTGCCGAATCTTTCCAATATAGAAAAAGATTAAGTCAGACAAAAAGGGTCATTTGCATATAAGCACTATATTTTTCTCCTTTATCTCATCCAAATTCTACTTGTCGTTATAAGAAGACTATGATTAATCTCATTGAATGACATTTGAGCTTCGCCAGGAAAGTCCTTTCGTGAATAATCGACATAGTTTGCAGAAATGGTTATTGGATTCATTAAAAAACGACGAAACATTAAGAACAAGAAAAAGCTTTTCTCCTACTTCGAATTTAGAATTAAACGCATTATCTAAAATAAATCCACTTATGTTACAGCTCTCTTGAATTACCCTTAACTCGTCCTTCTTTCGATCTCGTTGAGAAATACAAGAAAAGGCTGCGATCCTTAATTTTAAATTTTTTCCTGAATTGCACAAAAATTTTGCCTCTGAACGCATCTCATGCATTATCTAATTTGAATGCAAAATGATTACAAATTGCCATTATTTCTTAGCTAATGTTTTGCCTCATTTTCGTCATAGATTCCGAAAATTTAATTCAAGTAAATTAATTCATTTATCAAACAGAAAACAGGAAATGAATTAGAAAGGATTAAAATAATCAGTTACAATTAATGTAATTTAAAATAAATAATTAATGTATTTAAAAAAAATTAATTTTAATTTAAATTTAATGTTATTTAAAATTAATATTTTGAAATCTAATTGTTTTCCTTTATGAAACATGAACATCATATATAACTGTTATATTTATCACGTTATTAATTGTATGAATCTCTTTAACTGAAAATAAATCGATGAAATTAATTTTAATAGCTGTTCTGTTATAGCATTAAAATGACTATAAAACAATAATAAATGTAATATGTTATTATGAAAAATAACAATTATTACTGCACAAACAAAAAGCTTTATCTAATGTGAACGGGATGTGCAAGGCAATGGGATGATGCCGTGCCGATGTCGATTCATACAAAAAATGCAATAAGATTTTTCAGGCAATATTTAACTATCAAAGTCACTGTAATTGCAGGTACGAAATTCTTCAATGTTACTGGGTTTTTACACACAGACACACACACACAAATAGAAAAGTCAAAAATGCATTGAACGATCCACTTAAACCGCGGGCATCAATTAAAATCGTATGAATCGTATGGAAGGAAGAAGTTACATGAGCTTTTTGCTGATGCAAACATCAGCAAAAATAAATAACACGTTTTCATTAATTTTTTTCAAGTTCGATAACATGTAAAATGAATTAGTTTGTTAGATGGGCATTTATTGAAATGTTTTTTTTATTTTTTAATCACTCGCACATTTATAGGAAGTTCCTTAAATTTGTATGGCTCAAAATTTATTTTGGAAATAAGATTAAAAAGTTTCGAGTATTTTTATATTGTATGTTAATGCGAGTTCTTTTCCTTTAATGGAATCTGGAGCTGTTCCAGAGTTTTCATTTTCTGCCCAGCATTAGGAGAAAACAGGTTAAAAAAAATTTAATTGTTCCAGAATGGCTTTTATAAAATTGTCATCAAAAGTTAGTTTTAGCCTGAGCATTATAAATTTTGAAGTAACAATAAATTATCGAAAGATCTGCATTGCGGATTATTTTTATAATTGAAATGCAGCTAGAAAGCCTCATCGGCTACATTAACGTCGCCGCTGAGAACCGTGGAAGCAGATTTAATCCCTAATTCATCCAAATTGAGTAGTAAAGTCAAAATAGCTAAAACTGGGTATTTCTTATTTAAACCAAAGCTATTAAGATTTCGTGGCGCATTATAGATGAGAGATAAAAAATTTTAAAAGTAAAAGATCGAGAAATTTTAAGCGGAAAGCCGGATTTTGTGGAATTTCAAAAAACTTATGGGTTGAATAAATATAAAATGCAACATTTTTTTTTTTTTTATTTTTTCACAAACTGAAATTGAGAGTCTGAAACGTCTGAAAAACGATGAATGTGTAAGCATAAAAACACATTTTCATATCAATGCCGAAGTGGTTTTAGGTTGACGTAAATCAAAAATAATAGGATTTTCTGTGAATTTGACAGTCTTCATATCATTGCGTATACATTGCTTATTTATATCACGCTAATGCTGATGAAAATGCATGAAAATCTATTTAAAAAATTTAAAGTTTCTCTTGAATCTTTCATCCAACAACAGCGCACGATATCCGGAAGGAACATCAACTGCTGCGATCCTCAGTTAGAATATATATGTATTGCAAATTGGCCTTTCGGAAAGCGCGCCTGGGATAAAAGAACGATGAGAATAAGATTTTTTCGAAATGCAGAAAAATAGATAATCTTTCGAGACACAAGAAAGCAATTCCCGTGCCTGTCCCAGCGTTCAGTTTTCTTTTTTAGTCGTCTCTCCAATCTTGCTTGCCCTGATAAAATACTTCCTCTTGCTCTAATGATAAATGAGATAGAAAAACCAAACATTTTTGCCGAAATAATTTCTTCCGCTTTTCATTACCCCGCAGCAGTTGAGAAGCCGATCCGAGGGCGGAAATCCAAAGGAAATGGCTGAATTATGTGCAAGAAGTGCAGCACCATCCGAAGTTTAACAGTCTGCAGCGGGTCAGCTCGAGGAGTTGAATCACGTTTAATGGGCCATATCGAAAGTTTGGATTTCGCCGGGGCCCTGATGCCTCATATTTTAATTTTATAAAAGCAGAAAAGATTTTCCGTAGCAGCAACTTTCTCGGAGGCGACACCAGAAACTTTTTTAATCATTTTAAATGCTCCAACTACGTGATAGGAGCATTTATCCCTCCGCCGGGATCAGCTCGGTATTTTACTTTTTACCGCATGTTTATTCATGTATTGTCGAACGTCTGGAAGCCTTCCGCTCCGAGGCAAGTTCGGGCTGTCATAAGGAATTCGGCAGCGAGAGGGCACCTACGAGATGCACGGGGCGGAAAAAGCTCTCCGGAAGCGTCGCACTGGAAGATAATTACTCGGCAGGAGGAATTCGAAGGGAAAATTTGATTTTGCATTTTTCATCGGAGCCGGGAGCGATTTGTGCAGGGGAAAGGAGACATTTTCAAAAAAAAAAAAAGAAAAATTGCCACGGTAACTTCCTTCACAGTTAATTTTAAAATTCAGTCCGAATTTGAGCGTGATAAATAAGGTTTCATCATCAGTCGGATAATGTCTCGGGCACCTCGAAAAGGCAAGGGCGACGGATATCTACCCTGCTTCGGAGTGATGAGTTTGGACGTGGCACCTGGGGAAAATTTCATTGATCAGCTCGGAGTGCGTGGCTGCTGAAAAATAAGATTTTTCCGCGATGCACCGAACGGGCCCCGTACGG
The DNA here is from genome assembly GCA_028565995.1 of Ricinus marginatus. Classification (NCBI taxonomy): domain Eukaryota; kingdom Metazoa; phylum Arthropoda; class Insecta; order Psocodea; family Ricinidae; genus Ricinus; species Ricinus marginatus. The sequence continues at coordinate 23,022 of JAOWBB010008016.1, read as the reverse complement.
CAAGGGAAATTTCCCGGCTCCTTGAGGAAAACCAGACTGTTAATTTTACCTCTCTCTTCTAAGTTTATTAGCACGTTTTCCCTTTTTATCAATTGGATTTTGAGTCATAAAAGTTTCTTTTAAATTGCCGGTAATTGAGGTCTGTCCCCGCAAAATCGACTCGCGCTCCTCCCGCGTACTCTAGAAGATTGGCTTACGTAAATAAAACTTTGCACACAATTTTAGTGTGGCGTGCAGCAAAGCCACGCGGACTGCCTCCGGATTGTAAATGCAAAATCGGTAAAAAAGTTCCTCCACCGTTTCGAGATTTATTTCTCGCTCCCGGAATATATTACCGAAATTTTTTCACGCATTTGCCTAATATAAATAGAATTGAGTGGGAAAAAAAGAGAGCGGAACAGAAATCCTAAGTAATCAATCACTTCTGGGGGTTGCGGTGGAAAAGAGAAGGAAATTCGGGATGGAGAAGAAGATAACTTTCAACTTCCCATCAGACAAAGACAAAATTAGCCCCAAGTCAAGAAACGATCAATAAAAACGGTTTTCTTTTTAATGTCGGCCTTTCAGCAAGGATAAAGTTTCGGGATGAAAAAGCTTTGGTTTTTCCAGAGGTAATGTAAATTCAAGAGGCAAAAACAAGCATTTTCAACTTTGCTCCGAAGCGCTCTGCACGACTGGCAAAACAACAAATCAGGTGGGCAAGGCCCTTGCCTCCCTGTTCAAATGCGGAAAGGGCCGAGCCTTTCGTCAGCGATCGGAACCCGGGCGCCGGAACCTTGCGCGCCTCCCCCGCGAGTGCGCCGGGCGTCGCATCCGGCTAAAAATGCGGCCGAGCGCTCAAATTGATTTCGATTTCTCGATTTATTAAAAATAGCGATGTCGCCGCGTTTGCGAAAGGAATTTTTCAATTTTCGAACGCAAGTAAAGCGTAAGTAAAGGCGCGGCGCATGTGTGCGAGCGATCGAAGGTTTGCGAAAATGCAAAATTTTTCCGGAAGCTCGGCGCAAAATAAGAAAAAAAAAAAAAATATTTCACTCTGCCTTCACCGAATTGTTTTCCTTCCTTTTGTGCCAGCGCGAAACGCGTCTTTCGTCGCGTTCAGCAAACAAAGGAAGCGGCTCGAGTGGCGGGGAATTAGATCGGGATATTGTAATGAAACGGAACAATTAGCGAAACCGATTTTCCCGGCAAGGAAATTCATTTTCAACACGCGCCTGATAGGTTTTTGGTAAATTGATAACCTAAATGAAAGTAATGGATGACCGGGTAAATAAATGAATCGCCAGGGAAATTAAGACCGAAGAGCAAAAGTGAAAGATTAAAAAAATAGATTAGTCAGGAGACGTTTAAAGTACTTTCCACCCCCGACGTACCCCAATTAAACAAAGATCAAATTGGTGGAGAAGAAAGTCATGTAATTCATTAAAACTTTCATGTACATATTATTCTACGGCAGACCACCGTCATATAACGCGACGGCGGATTATGATTTATGGCAGATCGTTTTGGTTAATTGCCCCGTTATTATTACCCGAAATAAGTGTGGTGAAAATAATGCAAGATCGTTATTGTGTGTAAAAATACACACACACACGCGTATATATATATTTTCTTATTGCGGAACCTGCATCGAGCAGTCATCCAGGTGATCCTTCTGCTGCAACTTTCAGAAGACTTTATGTATGTTGGATTTCGGTGGTGTGTCCGATCGAAATTGTTTGGATTCGATATTCTCGGCTTCGAATTCCATTTTTGATATTTCGCGAATTGCCAACAGAAGTTAATTAAGCCTTGCCCATGAACCGAAACTGAAAGGTCGGGGAAACGGTGGGAAATATGTAAATTTGTTGCTCTGCAGCACGGTCAAAGGATTTCGCATCTCTCGGTTATTCACCTGAATCAATTGGCGAACGTTTATTTGAATAATTTTCAACCGGTTTTTCGGCGTGCACCGAGGCCCGGAAACTTCGCGTGGCACAAGAAATGCAAAGGGGACGATTTCGGAGGTGGCACGCGGGGAATTTCACAATGATGTTTAATCCCGGAGGCCCGCGCAAACCCGAGTTATTGCTTTGCCGCTCTTTTGTGGAAAAAAAAAAAAAAAAAAAAAAGCGGACGTCTGGACAATGCGATCCGCATCTAGAAACGTTTTTTTGAATTAAATCCGTTTAAATGGTTCCGTTTCAAAAGGTTGTACATTGTACGTTGATTGCAGTCCTTTGAATTTTCCAGCATGTCGTTCTGCGGGATGCAGTGCGAAATCCGACAATATATTTTCTCCTTTATGATGGGACCAAAGCTCAGAATCGCTAAAGCCTTACGATTTATTTTCTGTTGTACGCGAGAGTAACATACGCGCAGAGCGTAATTAAAATAAAAAGAAACCAAGAATAATATCGACTGCAGAAAAAAAAAAAAAAAAAGATAAAATGTAAACCTATCTACGTTTTATTTATGGCATTTTACATATTTCATTTTGATATTTTCTTATTGGTGCGGCAGGAGTGAGAGCACCGCTACAGAACATCGAACGGTAAAACCAAATTGTAAAGTGACGTGTAAAAAGTGTTTTTCCAATGAAAAGTATGAAGTGCTCCTCGGGGCGTTCAGTATGCAGGCATCCGCAGGAATATTCATACAAACGAATTGAATTTGGGAAACCGAGGAATATTCGCTTTTAACTTTTACACGGTTGACGACGCTCGCTTTTGCCTTTTTATGTTCATCAGAATTATTTGTTAAATACAAATTATCGTCCGCGTTCATTACAATGCTTGTGTGGCACGCAGGCAGACCAGAAAGAGAGAAATGCATAGATAAAAAAGTTAAGTGGCCTCTTCATTACAAATGCAGATGGGGACCACAACCCGTCGCCGCTTCCTTTTTTTTTTTTTTTTTTATCTGCCAGCGCAAACCAAAAATTTTATTCTGAAAATCCTAAACAAACGTTGTAACAATAACATGACATAAAAAAGAGATGAAAGCTAAAACAATAGAACAGCACAATGTGTCTAATTAGAAAATAATAAAAGCTAAATGATTATTTTATGATATCCACGGCCATTTATCCCTCATTATTAATTTAAATTTTTTTCTTTTTTTAAACTTTGAAAAAACTATTTAGAGCAGCTTTCCGTGAGGCAGCAAGTGCGGTCGTGGTTCGACGGCCGGGCAAGAGAAAAATAAAAAAGTAAAAAGAAACAGAAAAGCACAAGCAAACTTTTTGCACATGTAAAATTAGTCGAATAAAGAGGAAGATCCGCATTCGTGAATTACCGTTGTAAGGAAAGAAATGTTTCAAGTTTTTATTATAAAATGCCTTTTAAAATTCGATCTGGTACGAAGTATTAATATTGCATTTTGGGTATTATTTCACACATTAGCCTCTTTGATGTTGACAAGCAGGTTAAGGTATTGACAACGTTCGAATAAACGAGAGGATATCATTTACATGGGAAACATTTGAAAGGCAAAGAATTGCTTTGAAGGGAGAAACTCAAAGCTGCCATCCTACATTGAAATTATCATTTACCAATGATATAAATTTTCAATAATTATAATCCATCATACTTTAACCCTTTATGTAACAATATATTTAGCAATATTGACTCAAAATGTATTTTACGTATCGAAATCTGACTGAAAGTTACATTTGAATAAATAAATCCTGAGCATATCGGAGTCAACTATTCCCGTTGGGATCCATTCTGTTGGCAAGGAAAAGTTAAAATTATTAAAAAATTCTTAAACCTGGCACTATTTTCCGACATTCATTTTCTATCATTAATAAAATTAATCTTAATCATAAAAAAAAAAAAAGTTCTCACGATTTCCGTTTCATCCGATTCATAAAATTGTTTTTACCGGTTTCCCTTTTCTTTGAGTTGCATTCAAAGTAGGAAAATTTAAAGTTTCTGAAAATACCATTCATAATTTTACTTAATTTTACTTCCGTTTTATGTACTTTTAATTTCTCTTAAGTTTAAAAGCCATCCTCTCGGCGAAGGGAAGTCTGAAATTCAAAAAAAAATAATTTTGAATTACATCTCTGTCACACTGAGATGAGATTTCATCTCAACATCACGTTCGATTTGAATGTGATTTACATGACGAAAAATTAGAAGAACAATTCAGTTATCTATTTAAAATATTGATTGAATTAAAAATTTCAAGTCTAACTGCCATTTTACAAGACTTGTTTATAATTGTAAAATTTTTGTGAAGTTTCAGATTCATATATTTTACAGTCCGTCCTCATAATAATTTTTTTTTTTTTTTTTTTAGCTATTCGCCGGTTATACATTGAACATGTTTGTATACGTAAGAAAATTTATGTTCATTATTATATAATAAAGATTCTAATTGAAAAAAACTTTAAAAGAGTTAAGGCTATAATTTGGGGAAACTTTATCCAAGAAAAATCTACTTTTGAACTAATTCGTTAACTTGAGGGAGTATGAAATTAGGAGTTGGAAACTGTTATTTTTAAATTTTTAACGTCCATCAAACAATTTCTTCATGAAGACTGAATAAAATCAGAATCCGTCGCTACAAGCCTTCAGTTTTTAGTCGAAGTTACTAATATTAACCCATTCCGGCATCCTCGATATGAATTTTCTGTCGTTTGCCTGCGCCAAAATTGGAAATCGAAAACCATAAATTGCATCGCGTACCGTAACACATTCTGTAATGTCTTACATTGAAATTTACGTCGCCGGCTACAATTCCGATGGTCTTCAATTAAAAATTATTCTGCTCCATTCGGGAGTAATCGAAAGCCTCAGGAAGCACGATTCACATTCGTTAATATTAGATGGACGCATCAATATCGATGGTTATACTATGAGATCGTTGGGGGGGAAAAAAAAAAAATGAGTTTTATCTGCGATACATGAATTTGTCACGTAATGCTTAAACTTAAGTGCACAGAATGGTTCTTAACCCCGGTGTTAGTGTCATATTTTTTTTATACGAACGCTGATATAGTTGTATTTTACCCGGCAAATCTGAAAGCAGATTTATAGCCAATAATAATATATTATTTTATTGTTCGTTTCAATTTTCTCAGCGAATTACCGAAAGCCCGTAAATATCAAACTCTCTCTATAATAAAATCTGGTTTACTGATGTAATTTTCCTATCAACCGGACTTGGAATAAAATAGTTCCGATCCCACGTATCTGGACCTTGACAATTTCAAATAACATAAAATTTACCCTTAAAATTTTTTTTATATTTTACGTGAGAAATTGTTGTCTTCATCCGATCCCAGTTCGCAATGTCGGACGATGGGGATGCCGAACGATGTGCAATCAGTCCAATCTCCATGTCTTATTTAATGAGAAAATCCAATGCGCATTTGTGGAAGGCTGAAATTTTTGGAATATTTGTGCGAAAAGTTGCGACAGCGGTGACACGAACGTTGAAAATTTCCGGAGGGTTTTTCTTATGTACGTTTTCGAAAAGCCCGAAATTCCTCATTTACCTCCGGGAGAAAAAAAGGTTCAGCAAAGGATGCGGAGGGATTTCGGTCATGAAATTTTTGTTTAACCAATGCAAGCCGGAGTTTTACGCTTATATTTTTGACCCGAAAATTCACCGGCAGCAGCGTTTAAAAAAAAAAAAAAATGCGGAGCACGACATAGTTTGATGAACGGCTGCCGTTTCGGTTGAAGTTGTTCGGAGTCGCCGTACATAAAATATCAGTTAAGAGTGCGGAATATTTCCCAAATTCGGATTGCTCCGGCAAATTTGGGTTGTGCGCTCTCCGTTTTGCCAATATGGAATGCTTTTTTTTTTTTTTTTTAAAACGAAATTAAAGTTTTATGTGTTATCGATATTCCTGAAATTTCTGCCTCGCCGATTGTTCTTGTGATCTGTGAAAATATTCAGTGGAAAAAGTATTATTAACATTCGTAACTGCTTTTGTCCGGTCGTTGCTTATGCCGAAACGAAACCTGACTTCCGTTCTGCGAGTACCGAATTTCCGGTTTTTCTGCCACAGATATTGAGGTGTTTCGCTCGTTTGAAATACGTTCGGATAGGTGCGATATCGTCTCGAGAGATGTGCGACGTTCACTGCGTTTAGGCAACGTTATTTATAACTCATAAATGAAACGGTGCAAATAAATCAGGACAGAAGATAATAGCATTCATTTTGTCCGAAAGAAACGTAGATACTTTGTACTACTGTAAATACATCCGTTTCGTTGTGTCTTTCGCGGGTGGATTTTTCATTTAATACATGACCGGCTAGAAATTTCACAAAATCGACCGTTTTCCTGCTATTCCGCTAAGAATTAACGTATGAGAGCTAAATTCTAGGTTTCTTCTGCATTTTTCCGTCTTTTTAAAAAAAATTCTCAAATTTGCACGAATGTACACATTAAAGTCGTTGCGCTTGCATTGGAGGTTTATCCACTGTGGCAAAATTAACGTTCGGACGAATGTAAAGCGATTTCAGAATTTTCAGTTAAAGAAGTTTTTGCATTGGGTTTCACGTTTATTGCTGCTTTTAAAACCGTTTGGAATCATTTTTATATTTGCAGCGGTGCACACTCTCATTGCATTCCGTATAAAATATCCAGCTCCATTCGATGAATTTGCCTCTGGTTGAATTAAATTCATGAAATCGTTTAAATTTATATAAATGGGAAATTTTAATAACAGAAATTGTCATTCGGTATGCGAATGATCCGTAAAGTGAGAGGGCTGGAAGGGCCGAAAGGATGGAGTTGCGGGAGCGGGAAAGGCTGCGCATGTGCCGAATTCCAGGATAACTCCTATCGCCTGGAAGGCTTGGAAACAGTTGGAAATGCGGTTCGGTCTGATGAACGGGACTCGGAAAATCTTCGTCGCCTTTTCCGCGGGATTTTTCGGGAATTTTCATTCTTCGCATTCTTTGCTTTAATTTACCGCTGCAGGCGAAATCTCATTCGATTTTCACGGTGAAACTGCGAATCCTTTATCTTACAGTGCTTTTCTGTTTCTGTTTTTTTTTTTTTTTTTTTTCGCTAAACATTTACGTCAAAATTATGGAACTGGACGGTGTTCGTTTTGCTGTGGGTGAAATTGTTTTTTCTCCTAGCCATTTGCCAAAAAATGCATTACGGATAAATTACATGTAAAGGTAACAACACTCCAACTTATCTAAACAGAAACAGTTTTAAAAAAATTCACCGAATTTAATTATTTTTTTTGTATTGCTGAACGTCAGATGGAGTCTTCCGAATTAATGAGAATGGCGAATGCTTTGTTTGCGGGTAGATTTTTGTTTTTTTCAAATTCAAATTTTTCCAAATCTTTATAACTCTTTGTTCCTCGATACGATGCAGTTCTACAAAACTGGCATCCCCCCCGCAACACAAACGTCGTTTACAATTCATTAACGGGATGAAAGTTTGGAATAATATGTTCTGAGAGAAAAAAAAAAAAATCCATTAAATTGTTAACTTCTCAAAGCCGCGTTTTACAGGAAAATATTCAATGAAAATACCTGATGAGAAATCTATTTGTCCATCGCGAGTGGACGTATTAGCGGGGCTCATAATTTTGGGAACAAGTTCGAAAACAAAGAATCTTCCTCGATCCATCTTTAAACGTTAAAAATTGATCGAGATTTACTGCAGAAGTTTAACGAGGATGCCCTGCGAAAAGTGTTTTAACAGTGGTCCTAAGTGTACAGCATCATTGAGATTTTCACGGGCAGCGACCTTATAATAGGGATGGGCACAGTTTAATCTAAAAGTTTCCTTAATAGGACCTTAGTGGGACGTCACTATTACCTCTTCTCATCGGTTACTTTATTACTGTGCCCAACCGATGTATAATAGTCATTTACAATTTTAGGGTTGCAAGAATAAGTTGAAAAGCGAGAAGCTTCGAAGAGGAAATTGCTGGGTTCCAAGGGAAGTTAAGCTCTAAACCCCCATTTACGGTTTCATAGAGGAGGCAAGAAGTGCAAAAAAAAGAAATGCTCTCAAGCCATAAAAAAGGCATGATACTCTCTGCTTACTGCTCTCTTTCTTTTCCTGAGGAAATTCTCCTTTTCTATGAAAGATGCTGCTAATGAAAAAAAAAAAAAAAAATCGCTTACAAGTTAATAATGCTGAAGCTTAAGCGAATTAATTAGGAAAATCATTTGAAATCATTAACATCATAAAGATAAAAATTTTTTTGTTTAACGTTTGACTCAACCCAAATTCGTTTTTCCTCCGTGAAAGTCATAAATGGCTTCTCCGGAGAATATTTCGGGGCATGGAAGACAGTTGCAAGCATGCTTTCCTGAAGTTGAGCACGGATTTTTTCCCCGTTCCGAAGAGTCTCGCCAATGACCAAATGGATTCTCCAGGCAGACAAGGGCAACGTTTCCAGAATGCAGCACACGCGGTCAAAGGATTCGTTTTTGGCGCTTTGGAAGCCGAGATTGTGGCACCGGGAGGCAAGCGAACACTATGAAATTTACTCGCATCTTTTTTCAAAGTTATTTAATGAAATTTCTCAAAACGAAGGAAACTTTTTTTTCCTCTTCGTCAAATCATGAATTTTAATAAGAGTTTCCATACCTGGCGTTGGTGTCTCCTCCGTGGCAGTTCGTCCACTTTGCGAGCTGCCTTCCTCAGGCAAGAAAACTGCAAATTTTTGGGTCTCGTAGCAAATTCGTTTTTTTTTTTTTTTTTTTAATCCTTTGACTTTAAATTCAAGGGAAAATGAACTAATTATTTATTAATGACGTTAAGTTAATCCCGTGATTACGATGGACATAGTCCCGATTATCCCTCTGGAAAGGGAATTCTGCGTTCATCGGTACAAAACCTCCTGAAAAGGGAGAAAATAGTATAGACCTATGTATTTCACTGAAAGCATCGACGAAGCGGTTACGAAAAATAATGAAAACTTTTAAATATTAATGATTTATTATTAAAAATCGATATACCATATTATTTATTATTTACATAAATGATTATTGCTTCGTAATAAACCAAAGCACTATTTCTTTGTAAATTAATGATAAAAATCATTCGTTTACACGAAAATGCTTCTTTTTTTATTTAAAAAAAAAACAAAAAAAACTAACGTTTTGTTGTATTTCGGTAATTAGTGATGTCTCACGAAAGTACGCATAAAATAAGCGTCAAATATTCAGAAGGTACTAAAATTGAAAGGGTGTTTTGTTATGATAAGTGTTTCAATGTCAAAACATATAGTAATAAGATACCGAATAGAACTTGGATGGGTTGGCGTAATTTTAAGTTGTACTTGTATCTCGGAAAACCACTGGTCCGTTATCCATTAGAAAATTGGCCCCATTCGCATCGTCGAAACCATGTTTCATTTCAGTTTTCCTTTTAATGTTTGTATCTAAATTATGCGAGCAGTTTTTCGCTTTGTCTGTAACTGTTTCCTGTACTTTACATGGAGTTTTGTTATAAATCCATTTCATGACATAACCACATACAAAAAAGACTTTGCATTTGTGTTCGCCAGTTCGTTTCGCAATGGTTTCCATTTATTTGTATTTTCCACATTTTGTCATCCAGGTTGGTACGCTCAAATTTCCAACGGTAATAGTCTGTTATGTATTGCCATAATTATAAAACTAATTTGAACTGTTTTATGATTAAACGTAAATTTATATTGGTATTTTACCATTTTTAAAAAAAAGGAATTTAACATTTCTTCCACAATTTTATCGCTTTTTATTTTAACATCCGTAAACTATAAATGCTACAAAATTCAGGACGCATGTGAAGTTAATCGTTCGAAAACGCGGAGTTCCAGAAATATGTTTAAATAAGAAACTTGATTTGATTAACTTTTACGTTTGAAAGCTTAACCGAGCCGAAAGTAATCCATTGATGATCGTTGCTCGAATTAGTCTAATTTGAGATTATATTTAAATTATCCCCTCTTAAGCGACTTGCTTATTCCTAAAGCTTTTATTAATCGCGGTTTAAAAAAGAAACTTATTTTAGAAATAGAGAAAAACAATTATTGAAATTGTATCAGTTTGTTAAATTTCACCTTCCAGACATAGGTTTTTTTTTTTCATTCTTTAAAGAGCTATTGCAAAATATAAAAATTTCAAACTTCGATTAACCCAAAAAGCTTACCCGTAGTATTGTAAATTTTAACGCGATACGTATAACGTAAATCCACATTCGCGTCCAGTAGAATTTTGAATCGGATGATTTCAATTATGAGTAAACTCGGAAAACCACGAAAACAGGGCGAAGAAATTTGTTTTTAACGTATGAAAAGCAAAGTTTTTGAATGTCAAAGCGGGCTCATGCTTAATAAAAAAAAAAAAAAGACTCATTTAAAAATTTAAGAAAATATTTTATATATGACATGCCGTACATCATGATGCACTTTTATTCTGATTCATTGCGATTCGATAAAATTTAAAAATTATGTTTATAAATATTTTCATTTTATCTTCCTATATTTTTTACATATTTTCCATTTGCGTAAATATTATTTTACGAAAATAAAAATAACTATTTAATTGAATGTTCCTTTGACGTTATTATAAAATGTCTCTGAATTATGACAAGTTAAATTAATTGAATTTTATTATTTGCATTAATAATTAAAAACTGAACACGGCACTTAATTTAAAATTGATACTAATACTTATGGCTACGAATGTTAATTAGGATTTTTAAATAATCGATTTTGCAGGTCTCTTCGGCCCGAAATGATTTATCAGCTACAGGTCATGATATCTAAATATGTCCTCGTAGTAATTTTAAAAGCCTGACAGATTGAAATTCACACAGGCATCGTAGTTAACTAATAAGAGAAAAATTTTAGTTTTTAATCCAGGTTTCTTAATTCGATGTTTTACATCACTCGTCGGCCCAAAATATGGACAACGTCAATTTTGACGACTCGTTTGCGTTCCCGAAAAATTGTCATCTCACCAAGGTACGAACTGGAGTTAACAGTGGATGCCTTCCTTCTCCTATTAATCAAAGGGAATTTCTTTTTTTTAAAAAAAAAAAAAAAAAAAAAAGGAGGAATTCATGAAAACAGGTTTCGCGAAGAAGGTAATAACGGAGAACGCCGTTTTGTTTGAGCTTAACTTTTTTCATTATATATTATAATGAAAAAACAATATTTTTCGTTGATTTCAAAGGTAATTTAATTTAATTGAATGATTTTTATTAGGAATGCGAAATTTATTTTAACTTCGTCTTCTTGCTAAGCAGACAACTTGTGGGGCCACTCTGTCCTTTTTCAAAATTAAAAATCAACCCGGGAAATGCGGCCCCGATTCCGGCAGCAATCCGTCAAGGGTGATACGCGAGAAGTCGCAGCCGGAAAAAAGTAAAGCAATTATTTCCCTTAAAAAATTTTTAATCCGTTAAATTTAAAAGTGGGAAAAATTTAAAGAAGGAAAGGATAGCACTTCGATTATCAATTTGCGGGATGCGGAAACTTTTTCGAAAATTAAGAGTTAAATTACTTTGCGGCCCAAAATTGGTGAAGTCTAAATTGAAAGGAGGAGAATACTAAAAAAAGGCATTTGATGGATGGATTATCGGTTTATTAACATCGTCCGGAATGGTGTTGCTCTGCCCCAAAAAACGCTTTTTAATAAAGGCGATGAGAAAGAAGGCGATGAAAATGTCTGGAGCCACGATTGGTTTACGAGTTTTGGTCTGATCCTCCGACGACGGATTTGTCTTGCAAGAAAGGCAGCGCAGTTGCTGACCGCTGCCCCGCACACGCGTTCTGCAGCCTTACCGGAATGGGCAAATGAAAAAGGTCTCTCGCTTAGGGCCAGGAATGCAAAAAGAAAGAATAAATCATCATTTCGCGTGAAGATGCATTTTATCATACACGTATGCAGCGTTATTATTATTTTTAACCCGGCACGAAAGTATCCCTGCAACGTTATCATCCCCTTCGAAAAAATTATAAGTAAATGTATGCGTAGTAAGAATAAATCGGAAATGGAAATTTATTTTAATTTTTTTTCAATGTAAAATCGGCTTCAGATGACATCCTTCCTTTTTGGTGGAAAACGAAAGGCTGTTCCAAGATAAAGAGTTTTTCCATGCTGTAAATAGCCCTTGGCCTGTTCAAATTCTGCTGAGACACTATCCGGGCAAACCGGAGTCAGGAATCCGGTGCCTTATTTGAAAAAAATAAATAAAGAACGTTTGACATCTGTTATTGAAGAGTTTGTTCCATCGATTTCTGCCCGCAAAATTGCACATGGTATCATCTGCAGGAGACGCTTAAAAAGATCTTGTTTTTATGCTAAAACGGGGATGTCGCCCGGGATTTGCCATTCTCACTTCCTCCGGGTTGGACCGCATTTGCTAATACACAAACTTATCTCAAGTATCCTTTGTCGATTTATGTCGAAAAGATCTTTTCGGCGATCATTTTATCCGATTATTAATTCCTGAATTATGCGTACTTGTTAACATGAAGATTTTTATGGGGAACATTTCTCGTTCGAGACGTGCAGAAGAACATTTCTCGGTGTTCAAACGTTATTACAATGCGTGAGTGATGTTAGTTTGAATTCAATTCAATTTGTTCTTAAGAAAAACTTTTTATTACATAATATGTGTTTATTTAACAAGCCAATTAAGGGAATCAAAGTAAATTTACCAAAGGCTTTGTCGAATCCCCGTTCCACGTCTTTAATTTTATAATGTAAAACGCTATAACCCTTTATTTAAATGCAATAATTTGAGTCCAGTCGTTTTTAAATTAATTAAATAATTCGCTTTAGATTTCTGCAGACTAATAGAATAATTAACCGGCCGGAATATTATATTTAAATCCAAAGGGAGTAATTATTTGAAGCATTTAACATTAACATCGATTGTATCTTCTGAAAAGCCAATAAGCAGTATATCATATTTTGGTTGCTCTGCAAAACTGAGGCATATTAATGGTTTCGCGATTATTGTATAAAGATGAAACAACAATCCGGGCTCCTTGTTTTCATTCGGTTTATTGTGCTTGGCATTATTTTTCCTGTCATCACGACTGGACACTAGCGGTTCTCGCTGCGACGGAGCATTCAGTAAGTCTTCACGTATCAAATTTGCGTAAAACAGCAGTACTTTGAAGAGCGCATTAACCAGCTCAACCTGTGGATTTTGTGCGCGAAGAAGAGGCCGCGCGACAGCAGTTCCGTCTAAGTTATTAAAAAATCCGTACATAAATAAACGAAATTAAATTTTGCAACTATTGTTACCGCGTTCGCTGGAAACCTTCTGGATTTGAGTTTTAGACTGCTTTGTGTCGATTGATAATGTAAATTTGTATTTAATCAGCGATTAGCCCTTTCGACTGAGCCACCAGATTCAAAATTAATTAGAAAAGGAATATTTCATCGGATCAGTCGTTAGTTTTGATTTCTGTTCTTGGGCATTACCAGAATCTAATTAGAAATACGCGGATGTTTGATTTATGTGCATTTTTATTAATTATTACAGCAATCAGACTCCACTCGTCTCTGCGGAGACAAAAGGCAGCGAATTACTCTGTGCTTGCAGTATTAATCTTGTACGATTTTATGTTTACTTCCGCCGGGTGATTTATTTATTGAGATGCAGTATGGAGAGAAGGAAAGTGCCACCAGAAAGTGCTAAAAGTCCTTTCCTTTTAAGCTTTTACCAATCTAATCAGCATATTTTCCCCCGAAAGAAACGTGCCCGGAATAATGGAGTTTATGTTTTTGCAGCTCCTCTATCCGAGTTCTCAGTTTCGAATGTGTATCCGTGGAAGCTGGTTTGGGATTTTTGAATGCAAGTCTGTTTTTAACCTCTTTGGGGAATTTCCATCAAAGTGAATCTATATTTCAGATACTCATTTCGTGCAATAAAAATTCAGAGTAAACCGCAATCTTGTGAATGTGGAAATTCCGCAATCGGGTCTTGAAATAAGGGCTGCACACATAACAGTTGAAAAGTTCACCCAAGACTCCAGGAATAATCTTTTGAAAGTTGGCAACGCGAGCGTCGTGGACATGAATAACCGACGAAATAAGTATTATCAACAAAATATTTTCTTTTTATTTAGTACAGATAATTCTCGAAAGCGGTAGGATTTTTTAAGGAAAACAAGTTATGATAAGGCAAGGCAATGTTTTTTTTGATTGTGATATATATATTAATTAAGTAATTTACTGTACGCTCCGGCTTATTTCCTTCGTCTTTTTGGAACAATTTTAAAATTTTCATTTATTTCTCATCTTTCAGTCATCCATCTATGTAATCTACCCACCTGCCTATTTTACACCGTTATATGTCAATATATCATGATTACCGTGATATTCCTCATTTGAATAGATGCAGAAAGAATAATAAGTAATATCCGTTGCGAAATTATTGCTTCCAGCAATGCACCGAACCTCCATATACTTAGCAAATCCTGGAGGTTTTCTTTTGAGGTGGCCGATGAATCCAAAATGCATTTCCTTCCTGTTTTAGCAGGAAACAAAAACAGAACCTCGTCTGGCGTGATTTATGCCAGGGCAACAGTTTTTCTCCTTTTTATTTGCTCCGAGTCACGAATTTTCCGCCAAAGTTTTCCTAATACCTAATCAACGTATGAAAAGGCAAAAAAATGTATGAAAAAATTTTCAGTTTATATTCTATGTAAATGGGGGGGGAAAAAAAAATAATTTTTTCCCTTTTTTAACACAGGTTATTCATTATCCGTGAATGAAGGAAAAAAATTTGAATTCAGGAAAAACCAAAGAAAGTAATTTTATTTAATGGGCGAATTGGAAAGGAAGTGAAATAATCGTCAAAGCATAAATGCAGGACAAATTTCACGTAGAGAAAGGGCAAAATTTTAAAAAGCATTCCCTTAAAATAATATTGATGTACACGAGAAAATTCGAATATAAATGAGTTTAAATACGAAAGCATTGCACTCTTAAACTCCTTGATAATAAAAATTAAAGAATACATTTTTTTAAACTCATATAACAAAATTATATAGGAGATTATTTTTTTGAATTTTTTTTAATGAAAAACAGACCTCATTGCTTGGAATATATTAAATTTTCATACACGTTCTCACCTTCTTAGCTAATTAATATTTTTTATTTGTACACACCTGAACCTCGTTTTATGCAAATTTTTTTTTTTTACTTGAATTCAGAGTTAAGCAAACAATAAAATTAAAATAAATATTCTTTTTTTTTTTTTTTTTGCGCGCGCGATTTTTATTTACTTTGATGTGAAATTTAACTTGAAATTTAAGTCAGGAAAAAATCTACAACTCAAAGATGTTACAAAGCGGCGTTTTTCACTTCGATTATGTAAGTTCTTAGCGTTCGGAATAAAATAACCGATTGCTCATCGGAGGAGCATCTTATGCAGATAATTATATGTCGATTTATCTGAAGCATCAGCAAACAGCCGTCAAATTCCAGGTTCACGACCGGTCGAGCGGTCGCGCTTTGAGCCGCGACAGGAAGAATTCCAAAATCTCTGCAACTGGTATTTTAATATTACACTTTTGCGAAAGGGAAAGACTTTCACGTTCAAATATAGCAACGAATAACGTAACTTTTTAATAGAATTCTCCCAAGCAACTGAAACGTGTAGCTTTTTTCTATGGTTATTAAAATTTAACATATGTGTGTCCTCATAATGAAATGTTTTTTGTAGAAAAATGTCATGATTCCAAAAAAATTTTGTATTTTTTTCATGCTTCGAGTTTAAAGTGTAGTTGCACCTCAGCTGTTTTCTACAACAATGACTAGTTCGCTGTGCCTTAATTTATGGCGTATCTTTGCTTGAAACAAAGTTTACATGCGTAACGCTGCTTATCTAATAATACAATAATGTTATGTAAAATATTTGATGAATAATAATTTTAAATAATATTGGCAACGTTACTGTATTATATGTTTATTTCATTACATTGTATAATATTTTTACCGGTGGGATTAAATTAAACATTTTAACTTCCATAAAAATATATTACATTGTATTATTTTCAAAAATTAGAGGTATTACTAATTATTTTAGTTCTTTATTTTAATATTTGAGAAAAATATTTCGGTTCATGAACAGTAAACCGAAATAAGTCCGATAATGTTCCAATGTAAAGATGAATATTGAAGGAAGCCAACCAAGTGTGTGCAACTTGACTAAAGGGACTTGAAACTTGTGATGAGGCAGCAAGTCACTTGAACAATAAATTACTATTGATGTGAAAATTCGCTTTTGCTTTACATGCAACATTTATTATAAAATTTTTTTTTTTTCAGAAATAATTACCATTACGCTTTCATTATTTAATTTATTTAGCAAAAATCTATTTCTTTGCAGAAAGTTTCAAAAAAGTGATGAGATATTCCTAAAATTACGTCTTCAATTGAGAGATTTCTTTTTTTCTTTGCAGTACGGCACTTGTGAAGCTTATTTCCTTTATACAATATGTGTGAATGGGATATTTTGAAAATTTAAAATAAACTAATTTTTTCATTAGTTTTAAAAGCCTTTTTTCCGGTCTTGCTTTAAGACGATAATTAATGCGTTTATTAGAAATAAAATTAATTTTAAATTCATAATATAAAGCAAAAAAAAAACGTACCGATCCATTCAAAAATATATTTATTTGTTGGGAAAAAAATTAATTTATTTTTTTTTTACTCTCAGTCGCACTGTAATATTTTTTTTTGTTGATATGAGATAATATCTATCTGCACTTAAGAATATACCTTATGATGCGGTTCGAAAATTTATTTTTCTAACGTTTGATATTATTCTTTGTTGTTTGGATTCTAAGGGTAAATTGTTTTCTTTCATTTAAGATATGAAAGATTGGAATATCACTGGAATAAGTGAAACTATCCGATGTTAAGAGTCTTGAAAATGTCGGATGTAAATTCTCTGAGGATGGTGATTGTCAAACGTGGATCTGAGCCTTTGAAAAAAAGATATAACAAATAAGGTTGACAATTGAAACTTATACGC
The DNA here is from genome assembly GCA_028565995.1 of Ricinus marginatus. Lineage (NCBI taxonomy): Eukaryota > Metazoa > Arthropoda > Insecta > Psocodea > Ricinidae > Ricinus > Ricinus marginatus. The sequence goes on along the minus strand of JAOWBB010008016.1, from coordinate 6,055 downwards.
GTTGGAAAAAATTTTTCATTTAGAGCCAGCACTCTTAAATTGTGGATAAAAAATTATTTTTTTGTTTGAATCTACATATTGGGATAATAAAAGTTAAATACAAAAATGTTATATTGTTAATACTATATTAATTTAATATAAAAAGTTAAATACATAAATGTTATATATATTATAATATACGTTATAAAATGATAAAAAAATTTAAATAAAAAAAAACTAATCGCGTGAGTATATAAAAAATTGTTTTTTGAATCATTCATGTACGTTTCTGTGTTGGCCCAAACGTTATGAGAGACATAGAAGAAATACCAATCTACGACAACAAAGTATCTTCTGTGGCGACGCATACAAAACTGTCCTTTCGTTAAAAGCGTTTGATTTAAGCCCTCTCTATAGTGACCGTTATTCTGTTTGATGTTTACGTGCACTTAGTAAATACATCTCTGTCTCCTGTATTAAACTAATCTGTTTAAAAAAAAAATATATTAAAAAGTTAAATAAGAAAGTCCGAAATGAATCATAAGAATGTTCACGTAATTTATTAAAACGAAATTTAATTTAGATTTATAATGAAGTTAATTTAGGGAACAATAAAAATCATTAACCTGTTGATGTTGCAATGTAAATGTGCATTTGAGGCTCCAAGTGTTTTTTTTCCTCAGAGGGTGAGCGAGGAAAAAGTATTTGCGAAGTGCAGAAGCAACTTTTTCTTGTGATAAAAATATTTTTCTTAAGATTTTTAGTTTTTCTTACGAAATTTTAGATAATCTTTTTTCTTCTTGTTGCTGGCAAAGGAAAAATCGCATTTATATCTTCTTTTTTATCAAGGAATTTCAAACCGAGAAACTTTTTTTGTACCTGAACCGCCTTGTTTGAAATTGGAATTTTTCTAGCGCCAAATCTCACCCACTTATCGAGACTCCGATAAATATTGCCTGCTAATAGCAACCGGAAAATTTTCATTTTCAGTCCCGAATATATGGAGTTTTTTTTTCCTTTTTTCTCGTATTAACAAAATCCGGTAAATCCTCCTTAATATTGTTCGGGTGATGCTTCTCAAAAAATCAGTAAAAAGAAAGCCCTCTACGTAGGCGCCAGTCACTCTCAAAAGCTCGATCTTGGAACTTTTTTATATTGAGGATTAATGCAAAAATATTGAGAGAAAAAGGTTACAGATGATTTGCATTTATTATAATTTATCTTAAAACTTCATTTGGATTTTTAATAATTTGCCACAGTGTAATTAAAAACAATGAAAGATTCACTAAATTTAACTGCAGATATTTTACACTGATATGGCATCCAATTATTTCTAGTTTTATGTGAATTTCTCACATCTTAACTGCACATATTTAAACATTAAACATAATGGTTCCAGTGAAACTTATATTATGAGATACGCAGCTCTCCAAGTCTTATCATCTAGTTATATGAGGCTGAACATTGACAAATCTCCATAAAGTTAAATTAAAATATATAATTTTCAAGATAAGTATTTAGTATATTAATAATGTTTCTGTGACAACAACCTATCCTGCAGTGTGAAAGATTCAAGAAACTGAATAATGGATCACCGGTTATATTAATTAGGATTTATCAAGTCAGCGCATGACTTGACCGTACATAAATATGTAAAATTAACACGGTTAATTTATAATATTTTGCAGTTAATCTACTTTGTAATGTCAATATAAATATGCTAGGCAATAGTAAAAGTATTGGAGAAATCTCCGGATAATGTCATAATGCAGTTACTTCATGCAAACTTTTTGCGAAATCAAAAAATTTTAATTTTAAACGTTTTAAGAAAAATACAAACGGATGTTTACTCCGTCGCTAAACAACAGGAACACAGGGAAAATTCACCGCTCGGGAAATCAATTGATACCTACTTTATTTTTTCATTCTTGGAGCAAATTTGGTAATGCGGAATACATCCCAAATCGTCGACGCTAACACTTCGCATCCGTCCCGGGAGATTTCGGTTTTCAGGAGTGAATTAACATTAACAAATAGGACTATACATACGACTCATCCAGAGATTATATTTTCCAGGATTGTTTTACCTATTCACTTTCCGGAAGCATCACTTATGTTTGTTTTGGGACATAAATTTTTCTCTCAAACTTAATCCGGATATCAAGTAATGGGGTGGGTTTATGTTTTTCTCGTTTAATCAAAAATTTCCCGTTCGGGAAGTGAATCATTCCAAACGATATTATAGAATATCGGAATAACGGAGCACTTTTTATTCAGCATTCCAAATATTGTGTGCTTGAAGTAGGAACTGTAAAAAGGAAAAAAAAAAACTGGCTGAAAAAGGAAAATATGTAAAACTTTCAAAGAGGCTAAAATTGTAAGTTGAAGGAAAATTTCTTTCGCTGGAGAAATTCACCGGAAAAGCCTTCCGCAGATAACCGGCTTTTGACTTTGACTGGAGAGGGAACGAGAGAGAGCAGTTCGCATTTCCCAGAGCAGACTTCAACTTAGCTGTCTATTAACCTATTTTATTTAAAAGATAGAGACTGCTACTGCTGAATCCTGCAGAACTGTTACCGAATTATACTCGATAGAAATAGTTCATTACCGGTTATTGCTCGTGATGTACTCGACGTTGGGACAGTTCTAAAATAAAATGCTTCGAACGCCCTGCTGTAATTTAATATCAGCAGCCAATTCATATCTAAGAGCTTTTATTGTCTTATCTTTTTATTTAGTATTTTTTTTAACATTTCTTTTGCTTCTGAGCATTGTTCGGAAAAAAAAATTTCAAGCTCAATACTTACGCTCAGATCAAGCTAGAGCTGCATCAACATTTTCAGCTTGTAAAGTTGAAACTCGAAATATTGGACGCTTAGCCCAAGCCATCAATGCTGCATTTTCACCTATCCCCGGTAAGGTTGCCGATATGAATTTTGTTTCAATTTCCGAAAGTGATGAAAATACCGAAGCATGAGACTCGAGGATAACGTCCAATTCAACAAATAAACCGTCATAAAAATATAGCTTCCTGAAACCTCCGATCATGGCAGATACTGAGTCAGCCACCATCGTTCCCAGATATCATTACGTGAAAACGAACGTCAGAAGCAGTGTCGAACTGACTGAAATTTGTGTCCTCCAATAAGGTGCCGTCACGCAAATCGTAATAGAAAACAGTCAAATCACATATATATCAAAAAGATGATGAATTACATGGCGAACTTTAAAATGAGGCATAGATTTCATTGTGGCGGAATCGCTGCATGAACGGAAAAACGGCAGCAGTGGTATTGGAGCTGACGCAGACAGGATGAACTTAGACTAAAGGAAGATTTAGCGACCAGGAACAGTGCAATGATTTTTACAAGCTGAATACAGCGTGACGTGCTGACGAATGCTATTCTTAAAATCAAAACCTTTAAGTTGTTTAATCAAAAGTGCTTTTTGAAACCTCTGTGCACGGGCTCAAACAGAACCAAGATTAGATCGAAGAACGAGGGAACTGGGAGATCAAGTCAGCGAAAGGCAGTCGAGCTCTAAAAAAGTCAGTGATCCACTCGAGCAGGAGAGTGGCATTCGCTGACCGCAAAGGCATAAACCTGTGAACCTTATCAGCAGATCTTTTCCGTCATGATTAAGCACTCGGTACGAAAGGCTCCGCCGTAATTTTAATACTGAACTTTGCTTCAAATTAATTAATTTTCTTTTTCCGATTTATTTTTCTCCCAACAGCTCAAAAACTCACGGTCAGCAGGTTCTTTTTTTGAACCCGATTCAAACGGCTCAAAATTTGCAAGGGTTCCCTGGTGCGTAACCAATCTCAAAAGCAAACAAGCTGAAAAATTCAATATGTGATATCTTCATTCGGAATAAATAAAGCGGAATTTTCTTACGCGATAAATGCGCTACACTGCGCGAAAAACTTAATGCGCATTTTAATTTCCACGATTGGACATTTGTCTTTCTCGGTAAAAAAAAATAACTAACTAAATTATCATATCTATAACGCAAAACATAATTTTCGTAATCAAATTAAAACACAACTTTTTTACTAATTATTTTCTTATCGATAATGACATATTCTCTATTAAGAATTTTATTGTTATTTTCAGAACTAATTGATAACTGTAATAAATATTCTCCGCAGTTTGTGTTTTTTTTTTTTTATTTGTGCACATCGGTTCAAATATCAAACCATTGACAAAGGATCTGTCATATGAATATTTACTTTTAAAAGCGTTAAAGGGCATCATTTTTTATTATTCGATAACTTTTCTTTTTTTTTCCTTTTAAGAATTATTTGAAAGTTATTAAAATCGTATAAAAAAATTTTTCTCCATTGCCCTAAATGTTAAGGATGGAAACAATGGAACAAAACCGAGACGCGAACTTCATTTTCGGCGACAGCAGAGGTTGCAAATGGTACGGAAACGGATGAGATTCTGTGTGCCCCGTCAGCACGGGAGGATGTTTTGGGTACGGTTCGGAAAAATTTTAAAAAAAAAAAAAATCAAGAAAGTTCCGGAAAAAAAAAATAAAAGCACCAAGAAATATTTTAAGGCTTTACATGGGAAGTTTGCCGTAAAGAGATATGAGTAGTCATCGATTAAATATAAAACGTCATGATTTATTGAATCGAGCTATGGTGTTTTATTTCACTCTTCGCTCGTATTTTCCTCTGTTTCAATCATTTTCGAGTAAACCCATTTGGCGATTCTCCATCCGTTTCCCGAGTGAGTTTTACGGTGCCGAGCAAGATATCAAGACAAAGGCACTTTATTGTACACATGATTTTTATGAATTTTATCGTGAAAAGCTTTTTGAAAGTACCTTTCAGGGTTTTACAGCCAAATATTTTTGTTCAAAATAAAAATAAAAAAAAAAAAAAAAAAAATGCACAAATTTTATATTTTTTAACGCATGTCATAATGGTCGCTGCAGCTAATGAAAAATCCAGTTATTTTTAAAACATACAAGCTTTTTTAAACAGTGCGCAGTGTTATGGTGCTTCGATTTTATTACCGGACGGATAAAATAGCTTTCCTTTATGTTTCATTCCGTCCCGGAATAAGAAACGAAAAAACAGTCAGATTCAAGGCTCTGCTTTTAATGGCCAGTATCGATTGCCTTTTGCCTTTTCTGTACAAGTCGACGTGATTGTCATCTTTTGGGGATGTTAATCTTATCATTTTCATAACTTTTTACGCGAGTGGAAAAGCTTTCGGTCACCGTCCTTACTGTTCCGGGGTATCCGACTGAAAATCGGGAAGCGTTGCATTCATTAAATGCGAGGAATTTTGCAGAACCGACAGTTAAAGTCGAAGCTCGGTTAATCGCACTTCGACACCGTATGCAATGCACACATGCAAGGAAACGCAAGCATAAGAAAGGAAATAAAATGGGAAACATGGCAGTGTCACTTGAAAAAGCGGCCAACGAAAGAAATTATGCTAATCGTGTCTTTATTTTTGTTAATCCTGAAATTATACGCTCCATAACAGGTAATCGGAAAATTAAGTTTTACCGAGTTTTCGGTGAAAAATATTGTTTTTGCATTTACTCGTATCGCACACGAGAATGCATGTGTAGAAGCAGTAAAAAAAAAAAAAAAAAAAAAAGTGGAAAAAGCTCACTACAATGCTGTTTAAAGCATAAATATTTTAGTATTTTAAAATTTTCTTTCGGTTCAAAGGTAACGAACGGTAAATAACATTACTTTCTGGATTATCATTCACGATAAAATTTATTGTGGCTGATATACAACTGTATTTCTTTCGCATCGGAATGATATAGGATGTTAAATTTCGTACATTTTTTTTTTTCTTCCAGTCCTCCTTCCATGTTCGCAGCTTTTTCCCTTTCAGGACATAAACCGATAGTTGATTTCGATGGAAAATTGCTGCTTTTTCAATTTTTCCGGAAAAAGGAAAAAGATTCGGTGTGAGGTCCGGTCGTGATTTCCTTTCGAACGCCAAAGAACTTTTTCCGCGAGGCGCCTTGGGGGGGGGGGGGGGGGGGGGGGGGGGGGGGGGGGGGGGGGGGGGGGGGGGGGGGGGGGGGGGGGGGGGGGGGG